>WYDI02031861.1:0-88463 GCA_009867235.2 Psittacus erithacus | reverse complement strand
TGGTGGCAGCAGCAGTGGTTTGTGTTATACCTTAGTTACTGGACTGCTCTTATCTCAACCCATGGGAGTTACATTCTCTCAGTTCTCCTCCCCATCCCTCAGGGAGCAGGGGGGAAGAATAGGGCAAGTGAGTGAATGTCTGCATGGTTCTGAGTTACCGGCTGGGCTTAAACCATGACACAGACTGAGCAGGGCAAGGTGTGGGAGCACTGCCTCCAAGCACCAATGGGCCACTGAGGGTCACAGCTCACGGTAGGGTCACTCAGCAGCAGTGTGCAGAGGGATGTCCCTTTGATGATGGGAAGGTGACTGCCTGCCCAAGCCTGAGCTCTGCTGGGGATGCAGGACCAGGCACTGCTGTGGAGGGTTGCCCATCCCTCTTCTCCCCTGCCCCTGGCACTAGAGCTAAACTCACAAGATCCATCCCAAAATGTGAACCACAGGTGCCAGGGCCCAAATTCCTCACCATGACTCCTTTCCCGGAGCTAAATGTGCTGGTGGAGGAGAGTCTTCATCTGGGTAAGACTGCATGACCCAGGACAGGATGGGATGGGATGGGATGGGTCCTCATCTCAGTCTTGGGGCTGAGGACGGTGGAGGGACTCGTCCATGTGTCGTGACCAGCGTGGCCATTTAGAAAAGCAACTGCCATACAATCCTGTTGGAAAAGCCCCTCTTTCTGCTCAGGTAAGGGCTTCTGCTCTCATTTCTACTAAAGCTTCAGCCAGGCATCTCCCCTACGGGATGCCACCAGCATCTGCAGTTTGCAGAATTGGCATTTTGATCCACATTGGATTCCTCAGTCGGTGAATGTCTCTGAGATCCCCTCTCTTTTATGGCATGCAGGGCACCTTCCTCACATCCTGCCTGCCTGACTGCCAGACATGGTAGGACATTGCTCCTTCCTGCCCAGCCCGCCTGGGCCTGCGATGGATTTGCAATGTGCATGCACCCCCATCCTTATGTGCAGGGCTTGGGGATGTCCTGTCCGTCTGATGCATGGACAGCAGAGGGAACAGATGGAAATATTGTTGTAAAAATGAAAAAATAAAGTGATCCCATTGCCAGTGTGTGCTCAGGGGTCTGTATGGGGACCCCATTCCACGGGCGTCAGGGGTCACCAGCATTGTGGAGGGGGTACAGCAGGGAATACAGCTGGAGAGGCTTCATCTGCACCAACTTCATGGCATGTCCCCTGCATACAGCCTGGTGAGGACCTGGCCACCTCCATCCCACCACGGCCACCTGAGGAGCAATTTAGAAGGATGAGGAGTGGGGCAAGTGTGTTTAGTGGGGGATGTTGCCTGTCTTTGACTTTCCACAGCAGTTTCTCACTTTCCCCCTTTGAGGCAGGAGCTGTGCTTCCTCCCGCCCCACTGCCCGCCCCACTGCTGCGAAGGGCTGGTGAGACCAGGCTTCACTGGGCCACAGCGGCATGGGGTTTCAGGGGAGCCAGGGGAAAGTCTGAGGAAACCCCTGGGCAGGAGGAAGGAGCTGAGGCTGAAACCTTCCTCAATACAAATCCACCTCAGGCATACCACCACCTATTTCAAACTCCCAGCGATGGGAATCACAGGGGTATTTGAGCTCCTGCAAGTCCCATCAATGATGCTGGTGGTAAAGGGTGAAAACCTTGGGGTCCCTAGGGATGGGCAGTCATTTTCACCCTGGCCCTACAGGCAGGAGCCAACTAGCCAACAGAATGTGGTGGTACGGAGAGGTGAGGCACCAGGGTACCCTTGCCCAAAGTCTTCTTCTGCAGCCACCAATCATGTCTGCCGTTCCTTCTCAATCCCACAGGCTCCTCAGCCTCCAAAGTGCTTGTCTTTCTTCCACCAGCCTCCCTGCCTGGGTTCTTCTGCTTCACTTTGTCCTCTCCCCTCCCCTTGCTGGTTCACCCACCAGTTTTAGCCTCATACAGTTCACCCACAGGCCCAGCTACTTCAGCCCAAAGCAGCCCCCACAGACCCAGCTTAGCCCACAGCAGGCTTCCTGTGGGTGCTGGACCTTGGCAGCAGGCAGGGTATGGTGGGCATCATTTTATGCCATGCATGAAACAACACTACGATGGGCAGCATTGAACAGGGACCACTCATCTCTGGGTACAGCCTCCAATCAGCCCACTTGCTACAAGAAGATGGGGCTGCGTGGCTACTCCATCACCCATCCTGGGGCACTGATCTCATCCCACCTCACAGGAGCCTTCCCCACTTCCCAGTGCCAGCCATGGGAGAGGGACACTTGGGTACAATCCCCAAGGGACACTCGTGGGAGTCCATGGGTGAAGAGGAGGGGCCAGCAAGCCCAGGGTACCTGCCACGAGATGGCATTGACACTGCACACCAGCTTGCATGGCTGCAGCACCCCAGGGGACCTGCACAGGAAGCTGAATGCACAAATGCAGTGAGGTGAACCAGGGAGGTCAGGCAGGTCGGCAGCCAGCCCCACTTTGGCCAGGAAGAAGGGTGGCAGTTGGGCCTGACTCTATCTGATCATGCAGCCCATCACCATGGCCTCTGGGCTGTCTGGGAGAAATGGTCCTGGTGGCTGTACACCTATGGGCAAAGCAAGCACAGAATGGTGAGACAACCACAGGCACAGTGGGATGCAGCGAGCTGCTGCTTCTTCCACCAGCAGCAGCTGGTGAGCAATTCTGCCGAGGCAGAGCAGCCCATCACCAGTGCTGTCAGGCCTCCCCTAGCACTCCCTGGGACCCTCAGCTGGCACTTCCTTTGCCCATCCCTCCCCATCAGCCTCTACTAAAACAGAAACCTCTGTGCACCCCACCAAGCTCCCAGCTGGAAAAGGCCCTGGGCTGAGGAGGAAAGGCCACCCGGTCCCCTGCACGAGGCTGCTGGGGGACCACAGCCTTCCTGATGCTGCTCATCAGCATCCCTCCCTAATTGCTACCCACTGCCTAATGACAGTAATTAGGGAGAGCGAAGCTGCCTGGGGACTGGAAGCGCTGATGGAGCTGGGGGAGCCAGATGGTGTTCACACTTAAGGAAAGATTGGAAAAAAAAAAGGAAGGGAAGGAAAAAACACACCACTCAGCTTTGATCAGCCTCCCCTTCCTTCACTTAGTGTCAGGATCACTTTGGTCCATGGGCATGCCGAGGAGACACTAAGAGGTGGCACTGGCAGCTTTCTGCCTCTCCCTGTCTCTGAGCAATGGAAGGGGGCATGGGGCACGGCGCGGAGGGGGTTTTCTTGCTGCCTTCATGGGCTCTCCCCTGGGGCCACCCCTGCTGCTCCCCTCTTTTGCTGGCTGTGCTCAGCAAGCCTTCCCCAGGGGGTAAGAGTGCAGCCATAAACCACCTGAGGAGCTGCTGTGAGCAGGCAGCAGCTTCCCTGGCAGAAAGGGCTGGCCAAGGGGCAGCCCCACACTTTCCCCAGCATCACGAAGCAAGGACACTGGCCCCAAAACCAGACCTCGGAGACCAAAGCATGGACAGGGACCAAGATGTTCCCAGCTTCACCTTCTGCAGCCGAACCCCTCTGAACTTCTCACCAAGCCCCTTCTCCAAGATCTGGGGTGATGCCGCCTGCCTCCAGAGCTGCCTGCCAAGCTGTGGGCGCACCCAGGGCTATGGAGGATATGGGGGATGTGAGGGAAACCCTTCTCCTGCCCCCAACCACTGCCCTGAATGCTCTCAGGGTGCCTGGGCCATTGTCCTCCATTGCACCCCAGGGATGCAGGGACAGGGACATGCAGGGCAGGGAGGATGCTCAGCTCCATGGAGGATGCTCAGCCCTGTGCTTGGTGTCAGCCTGACCTTGCTCAGGGATGCTCTGAGAGGAGGCCCCAAGGCAGGTGTAGGACAAGGCTGCACATCCCCTGGGCTTCAGCAGGTAACTCCGCCCCCCCCAGCAAAGTGGGGTCATTTAAACCTGCTGTTCTTACCAGTCTCAGCCAGCGAGGGGTGTAGAGCCCTCTAAGGGTATATGGTACAGCCATAGCTGTATAGGGATACAACCATATATATACATATGTACAACCACAGCCCTCTAGGGGTATATGGTACAGCCCAGTACAGCCCAGCCAAGTGACACAAACCCCATTTGACACCTGAAGTGATCGGCAGAGACAGGCAGATTGTGTGGGGAGAGCCTCTGTGCTCCTTATGAGGCACTGCCATGGCAGGGACCGACACCCCCACCCCCGGGGACACCCCCAACGCATGCAGGGTTCTCTCCCTGTTGGGAGGCTGGCCACCCCATCGTGCCTTTCCCAAAGGACTGCAGACATGGACATGGGATGCGGAAGACTCCCAGAAGTGAGGGTCCACTTTTGGACCCACTCCAGAAGGGATCAGCGGGGTGATGAGGTGGCTGGTGCCAGAGCACACAACACAGCCCTCCCTGCTATAAGCCTCTTCCACCTGCTTTATGCTATTTCACCTTTTTCCCCACCTTTTCTAAGCATGGGTCTGTGGAGCTGGAGGGGGGCAGAGGGAGGGGGGTCACCAGCAGCAGGATGCCATGGGGGCGAGGCCCCGTGTCCTTCATCCATCAGCTCCAGTGTCAGCTGGCCCCAGCTCACAGGCTGCTGCTGGAGCTATTCTGAGCCTGGATCAATGGGCAAGTGGCAGGGTTTGGGTGACAGCCACAGAATGAGTGCTGGGAGGAGAGCTGCGGGCAGGGAAGAGCAGGTGGGATTTTTGAGGAGATTCCCCCTGCTTCCCCATCCCAACAGGTTTCAACGATGCAGATGTCTGTCTCATTTCCTTCCCTACAGGGCTTGCAGTCTGACTGGGTCCTGCTACCAGATGCCGCTTCTTGATTTGAGAAGCACCGGCATTTTGCGGAGCAGCGGAACTCCAGGATGAAGGCACCTGCAGCCAAAAGCTGCGGCTGAGACAGAGCTCAGGATGGCAATTTAAATAGCGGCTTATGGTGGCAGTGAAGCGCAAACGAGCATCTTCTTCCTCCACTGCAAATAATTGCCATTCTCATTCTCTGACAATAATAATGTTTTTGGTAAGGCTATTAATTCCCTTGTGAAGTTAGAGTAATCTTAAAGTAGATGCCAGATCAATGGCAAAGGATGGACACAGGAGGGATGGCTGCAGCTGATCACCTTTGCTAGCCCCTCGTGGACACCATCGCCCTCCCCTGAGGGCGATCCTGGCTTATTTGCAGTAGGAGATACTGAAAGCGCTTCCCATTCAAAAAGAGAGGGAGCATTGTTGTGACACTGAGCAACCCCATTGCAGAGAGGCAGAAACAGTTGGAGCAGTGGATTGGGATGAGGGGGAATGAGAGACCTATCATCCTCCCTTCCATATCCCACCACAGAGCCCAGCCCCAGCCCCCAGGCCTGCCCACTTCAATCCCCTCCTGCCAAATTCCCTTGTGTCTCTGCCCCCCCACCCTTTACCACTGATATCAAAATGAAATCTATAAATGCTGCTGGGGTGACACGTTTCCCAGTGCATTCCCGATAATGGTCTCTCAGGGTTTCTGGTTTTCTATTCAGTTCCTCAATTATTTATCTATCTCCGCAAGGAAATGGGGAACCACACTCGCGGAAGCAAACTTCATGCCCTGTAGTGACCCCAAGAGTTATTAAAAGAAAAAGAATGAAAATTCCCCAATGAGTCATTTAAGATGTATTTAATCAGCTCTAACGACAGACACAGAGTCATGACTGGCTGCTTACTGCAGCATCAGCCACAAAGGGACAGTGGCCAAATCTGAATCCCCCTGCGGCATTTCCCAACAGGGATATTTGGGGGCAGTTCTGCTGGAGGAGGGTAAATCCTGAATGTCCTCATTTACAGTTGAGAGTGGTTGGGAGGTAAATATAACCTCCCCATAACCCACATACAGGTCTGGAGGAGGGGAAAGTGGGGATTCAGGGATGCAGGGGATGTGGGAGGTTATAGACACTGTGATAGGATGCAGAGGATTCAGGAGATACAGGCAGTGGAGAGGGATGTAAAGGGATGCAGAGGAATGTGAGGGGCACTGCAGGAGATGAGGGATGCAACACACATGGGAATGCAGTGGAAGAAGGGGTGCAGACGATGCAAGTGTCCAGAGGGATGCAGGGGATGGAGGGGACTGGGGGGATGCCCACATGCATGGACATATTGCGTCCGGGGCTGCGGAGAGCCCTTTGCAGGTAACGAGAGAACAGAGGGGTGGGTACCAGGCCAGTCCCTCGGAGCCCTGCTGACCTGTCCCCAGCACTCCCCTGCCCACCCGAGCCCCATCCCAGCCCTCATGTTGAATGGCCAGGGGGCAGCAATGGAAGGGACCCCTAAACACCACCTCCCCATGACAGTGGGTGTCCGCTACAACCAACTGGGCACTCACCCCATGCTCAGGAGAGCCCCCCTTGCCCCTGAGGTTACCTTCTGTGGGAACCTCTAGCACCATGACCAGGCTTCTCTGCTCCCCCACCACAGGAACCCACTGGGGAGCATCCTGTGACCCTGCTCCCGGCCCAGACAGTAGCAGTAGCAGTGCAGGAGGTGGGTAAAGGTTGTGCAAGGAGTGTGTGCAGCCCACTATGGGTGGGCTACAGTAGAGAGAAATTGGTGGTGGGGAGGGAACCACAGGGCTGGCCTGGGAGATGTTAAGAGCAGCTTATCTTTAGCTCATCCCTTTCTTTCAGCCCAAATCCAGAGCCACCCGCAGCTATAACTCTCGCGCCTATATTGTGATGTACTTTGATCTCAGGCTTGTATGTGCTGAGGTGGGGGAAGTGTTGAAACCTGTCTTGCTTCAAGGGATGCTCTGATCCATCTTTCTCTCCCCACCGACAGCACACATAAAGCCCAGAGTGGGTCCCTGCAGGGCCCAAACTGCCCCCCAACATCTCCCAGCCCTCCCACCTCTGCAGCCCTCTGCCCAGGAGCCACCAGCCAGCAAATGCTCACTTGGGCAGCACTTAACCCTTCGCTCTGCTGCCCCAGGAGCCAGGCACAGCCGATGAGCTGCTCTCCTTGCATGCCGCCGGCACGCCGGGCTCCGCATCAGCCTGAACGATGGGAAAAGCAAAGGGCATAATTTTAGGAGAAGCGTGTGAAATGCATTGTGGCAGCTCATCCGAGGAGCTCTCCAGCAAGAGGAAAGCATTAACATTTGCAAAAGGTCCTTGCAACAAAGCAAAAAATCCCAGCAGGCAAATCCAGATGTGGAGATGTACAAAGCATCTGGGATGCAGACAGGGATGGGACAGGTCCAGTGGTCGGGGGCTGGTCCAGGAGTGTCCCAGGAAGGAAACATCCATAAGCAGTAGTGTTATGGTGGTCGGATGGAATGGTGGAGGCAATCAGAGCAGGAGGGACCACTGGCTTCTGGCCAGGATCAAGAGCCTGCAGAGGTGCAAGGGGATGGGTTTAGACTTACCTGGGACAGGATCTTGCCCAGGACAGGATCTTGCCCGGGTCTGAGCTCCTTTTCTCTGACAGTCCCTCTTCCCTACATGATAGATTCATAGAGAAAGCAGGGGAAAAAAACCCTGCAGCATGCAGCCTGTGATTCATCCTTACTATATTTGCACTTATTATTAGAAAGATGAAAATATAGCCAGAGCTGGATTTACAGATTTGGTAAGCAGGACCGCCTATTTCAGCATATACTGCTTTTCCCAGTAACGCTCCAGGGAGACCAACTTACACCCTCACTAGCACTAACGCATTGCCCTGCACAGTCTGCTTATACATCTGGGTGGACCTATTAAGCAAGCAAGTCCTTTAGGGATGGCAACGTTTGGGTTCCTGGTGGTGCTTGCCCAGCGCACTCTGCAACCGGCTGGGACCCGTAAACCTCTGCCTCCATATTCAGCCTCCTGCTAACCCTCACCCAGATTTTGGAGACACATCTGTCCTTGAAAGCTGCTAATAGGAGAGACTCGTTTGCTCTCTGCTTTGCAAACCACATCATCCCAGGGGCCAGAGCATCCCAAAGGCCACAGCATCCTCCTGCATGGGTTCTTTCCCCTCCCTGCACTGCTAGTTGCAGTCAAGCAGCCAGGGTGTCTGCTGCAGTCTCTTGCTTGGTTTAAGACCGCTTGGTTTAAGACCTTTTGGTTTGCTGAAAATAACCCCAGGTTCATTCAGTATTGTGGCTTCCTGTGAAAGATGCTTTCCAAGGTTTAGTGAAGCAGCAGCCAGATGTGTGACCTGAAGAAGAACAAAAAACCTACCAGGTATCAGGAGCAAGCATCTTGTTTGCAAAGCATTGGTGTGCTGAGCCTGCTCCAAGTGCAAAAGCTTTCAGGTGTGCCAGCATGGAGGCATTGGGAAGGCAGTGCCAGATCCCTGCCGCCAGCCCAGGAATTCAGGTGTGTGTTTCCGTAAGATGGCGATGTGATACCTGAAGCAGCTCAGGCCATGGAGGCAAGCAGGGAGCCTGGAATCCATCCCTCTGGCCACCACAGCTCACCCAGGGAAGTGAGCCCCATAGGGCAAGCAGTGCAGCAGCAGGGACATTTCAGCAGCAGCTCAGTGATCCGCATGGCTGAGGTTTGCAGGGGGCACGTCCTTGCATGATGCTTTTCTCCTTTTGTTGGCAGCAAGGGAGAGCCACTGCTTTTGGGGGGATTTTCTGATCCAGCCCCAGGAAAAGAAAGGGAGGGTGCAAGGGAGATGGCTCTGGGGACCACGCATGGCACTGAGTGGAGGACCCCCCCATGTGGTCATGTTTGCTGCGAGAGACCCTAGGGGACCCCCTCTTCGGGACTGCAATATACTGCATGATGCCAAGCGCTCACCGGAGAGGTGGTGGCACCCCTGTTTCTGTTCCTGGACTCCTAGAAAACATGTGGGAGGTATTTTTATCCTCCTGACGGCTTCCTTAGTCACCGGTGCTTGCTTTAAATGGGTCAAGAGGGAATAAAGACACCGCAGCCCTTGCTCCCTCACTGCCTGTCTTGGAGCAACTTTCTTTCAGCACTGACTCTCCCTCCTTTCGCACTCCATCCTGGCCAAGTGCTGCCATGGACCTGGAGACCCAGGAGGGATCTCCCTGGCTCAGACAGTGTCAGCTGCAATTAACTCCATATTAAAAGCCCAGTGGTGAGGCAGCCTTGCTGCAGAGGTGCCATGCGTCAGGACCGCAAGGGATGCTCTCTCCCTGGACGGCGGGTAGGAAGGCGGCCGCCCTGATGGTGGCAGAGGTGAGACAGGCAGTGTGGCAGCGGGTGGATGCCCAGGGGAGAAGGGCAGCAGCACTTGTGGGTACAGGGTGGCAGAGTTGGATCTGGGGCACTGGAGGCAAGTATGGCCTCTCTGAGCCATATTGAGAAGGGGATGAAGTGCGCCAGGAAGACCCCACGAAGTTTCCCTTTGCTGCCAGCGAGGCTGTGCAGCAGATATAACACGTCACGACAGTGTCTTGCATCAATGACCCCAAAACAGTGGTGAACTTCCTGGGACATGGCGCATTCCGCCACACACATCTGTGCACCTCGCAATTGTGGTGCCAGCATCATGCTTCATGGACTCGCATTTGGTAACCACCTCTGAAGCTGCAGGACATCTTGGAAGGTTTGGAGCATCTCCCCCTGCCCTGGCTACAGCCCAACTGCAGCCTGGCTGGCTCTCTGAGCAGTGCATCCCTCTTCCAACAGCAACATTAGCTGGTCACCAAGCCAGGACAGCCTAAGGATTTGCTCATAAAGGGTGAGAGCAGAACTCTATGTCTGCCCATGCCTGGCATTTCAAAGGCGCAGTTTCCACTGTAGTCACCTCTGGGCCTGACACCCACATTCAGGGGGACAAAGCTAACCTCCAAGGTGACCTTAAGAGATGAGCAGGGCATGAGCCACAGCACCCAGGGGAGATACGGGCCTAATCCTTGTGACATCTTATCCCCAGAAAGAGAGGAAAACGGCAGGAGACAAGCTGGGAGCAGGAGGGGCGATGGCTGACAGAACCAGGCAGTCCCTCCATCACATTTAAGGGAGTTTGTTTTCCTCCTGTCTCCTCAGATCTGTCCTCCCACTGCAATCGCATGGAGCCAAGCGGCATGTGGCCCCAGGGAAGAGGCAAGGGGAGGGGGACCAGCTCGGGTTCTTTGGGAGACATTCCGGAGAGTAGCTGCAGCTCCAGGCACACCATGCCGAAAGGGATGCATTCCCTGCTGCGAGCCAGATGGACAGCAGAGGGCCAGTAGCCTGCCCGGGGTCCCCATCAGATACACAGGGAGTGGGATGGGTGTCAGCAGCCCCACTCTCTTGATCTGGTGGGAAAGCATCTTTGCTGCAGGGGGAGACTGTAATGTTCTCCCAGGCCACCAGCGCCTGTCCCAGGGGAGCCCTGGCACGGTGCTGCCCTCGGGCACCTGGAGGTGGGAGCCACGCTTGTGGAAAGACAAAAACCAGCATAAAGATGGTGAAATTAAAGCAAAAAAAGAGGGAATTTTGGGACTTTTCTCATTTCATCTCTGCTCCTGAGCCTCCAGGCTGCACTTGTGTTACCCTTGCAAGGTTTTTCTCTGTGAACAGGAGGACCAGAAGCCCACATTTCACTAATGAAGGCGGAGCCTCATGGGCATTTGTGTGGAAGGGAAACCTGGCAAGGTTTTGGGGGCTCCAGCCCCTTCAGCTTCTAAAGCCAATGATCGCCCATGGCAAAGGGAGAAGCGGCACGATAGCGGCTGCAAGGGCAGTGTGGCTTGCAGGGGCATCTGTCCCCCGAGGTAACTCTGGTGCAACAGGGAACTGTCTCTGGCGATCATGTGGAAGATGGTAGAAGGCCCATTCAGGTGTTGCTAATTCTGAGGACTGAGCTTTTTCTGGTCTGTGCAATTCCGCTGCTCGGCAAGGCGTGACATTTCCTACTGCTGCTGTCCCGGCCACCCCTTCTCTCACTGGTCCTGCTGCCTGCTGAGGACAGGATGGTGGCAGCCACTGTCCCCACACAGCCAGAGAGCTCCTGTTCAGAGCTGAAGGACAACCTGGACATCTGTGCTTAACATCCAAATGTGAGCTAGATGCTAAAACATCCCCTGCCTCTGCAAAGGGCCCTTTGGTACAAGGCATCTCTGGAGCATGTACCACCATCCTGCTGCAGGATGGTGCAAGTAATCTAGCTGAAGATGACCCTGCTCATTGCAGGCAGTTTGGACTAGATGAGCTTTGAAGGTCCTTTCCAACCCAAACTATTCTGCGATTCTATGATTCTAAGTGTCTGAGGCTTCCTCCTTCACATAAAGCATTGGAAACACTTTAGTAAGAGCAGCCTTAAGCTGTCAGCTTTCCCCATGAAATAGGGCTCCAGCCTTCACTCAGGTGGGGCAAACTGGGTCAGGAGAGCTCCCACATTTCCAAACACTTAGCTGTCTGCATCCTTCACACCTCCCATAATCAGGGGACCAAGGTCTCATCTTAGTCTCCTAAACCCAAACGCAGCAGAACCCAGGAGACGCTTGTGACCATGCTGCATGCTCAGTGATGTGCCTGTGGTAACACAGCAGCTCTGGGGCACAGTGGGGAGCAACTTTCTGAGCCAGCTTTGCTCTGCCCAGGATCTGGTTCCCTGTTCTCGTGCTCCAGTCAGGACGCTGGTGAGGAAGCCTGCAGCCAAGCTGCACTCCTCTCCCAGCGCTTGGCTTGGCACGCAGCAGCCTACCCTACCCCAGCGGTGCCAGCTCCAGCGGCTCCACGCCTGCTGGCTGCTCCTGCTTAAAAAGGATGCGGTCAGCACTTTTCACACCTATTTCTGACCTGGCTCAAGTGCTGCTGGCAATAGAGGGGAAACTCATTGCTGGTGGATGCCAAGCGCATATTTTTCTCCTTGCACTTTCAATTACCTCCATTGGTTGTGACAAACATTGGCAAGCATGAAAAGTTAGCGGGCAGCAACAACCATTCATTTGAGCCCATCGCCAGTGAGGGCATACACATCATCACCCGCTGCCTGCAAAAGGTTGACGGCGCATCCTGAAACAGTGCATAGGGTGGAAAGCAAAGGGTGAGACCAACGGCGGCACATGGGGCTCTCACTACAAGGTGAAAGTCCGTCAGTGAGAACCTCATTTGGGGGAGAACAGGGATCTCTGTCCCTGCAGCAACTATTGGACTGTGACCATCTCCAAGAGGAGCAATGGGTGAGGATGAACACCTGCCCTGTGCAGGGCCTGGGACACTCAAACTTAGCTCTCCCCACTGGGTCGCACACCTTCCCTGTCCAGAGTACGTGAGCTAACACACAGGAGGCTTCATTGTTCCTTCCATCCACACCTCAATACTGTGCTCAGGTGATTGCAGAAGCGAGAGCAGACCTGTCACATCCTTCATCCTGAGCCCACCCCGCTGCTTTTGGCATGGTTTTAATGATGCTTGGCTTGCTCCAGCCTGACACGCTGCTTTAGCCGCATGCATGCCACTGGATTCTCATGTATTATTCCTGTTCTTCTCCATTTAGTCCGATTCCTCCAATTGCACATTTTCCTTCTTATCTTATCCTTTGTGAGGCTGAAAGCAGTCCCTGAGCCCCTCTTCTGGCCTCGGCGCTTTGAAAACCTCACATAGATCATCAGAAATAACTTGTTAGGATTCAGTATCTCACCTTCTCTTCCTTCCCTTATTTTCCCTAGATTTTCCATGGATTCTCCTGCATCCCTGATCACAGGCATTCCCACAGTGCCCCATCCCCTAGTCCCTTGCTCCCTGGGGGGATTGCACTCACCCAATGCCCGATGTTTGTCTCAAAGCTGCTTGTTAATTCACTCTCCTCTCACCTCTAGGCTGCACCCCTAGACTCACATTATAAAGGATTTTTTATCCCCCCAAATATTTGCTCAAGCTGAATCTCACCCTGCCAGCTTGCAATGGCCTCATGCTCTCTGTAGTGGCTCATGTATGTTAGGAATGTTCCCTCACCATCTGATGAGACAGGGAAGCAGGAGGAGAGCAGGATCTCTGAAGCATGAGGACAACCCAGCCCCAATGCCAAGGCCCTTCTGCTCTCACTAGAAACGGTGGCAGCACCAGCGCCAAGCAAGTTGCATTTCACAATGAGTTTCGGTTTGTAGTGAATACCTCACATTTTCCTGGGCTGCAGCAGTGAGGAGTGGGATGGGGAGGGGGTGGTTGAGGCTCAGCAGTAGAGACTTTACACCCCTGGCTGCTGCAGGTGGTGAGCACTTACCTGGGCTCAAGGAAAGCCCAGACAAACTCAGGGAGAAGAAACCCTTGAGGCACACCAAATCCAAGAAACAATCCCTGGGTCAGGAGTCCTCCATCCCCAGGCTGCTGGAGGTGAAGAGATGGCCTGGAGAAAGTCTTGCCCTCTGCTTGTCTCTTCAGCATCTCCCTTTGGTCGCTGCCAGGGCTGGACAAACCGTTGGCCTGATCCTGCCTGCTCTTACCCTTCTGAGGGGTTCAAAGACACGATGGCTTTGCCTTGGGTCCCTGGGTGACAAACACAGGACTTGCTCACCCAAAGCTCTGTTGCTGGTGGCATCCATCCTGTTCCCGGGCTGGGATTTGAGAGGCACAAGGAAAATGCCATACCCAGTGGGAGTACCAAGGCGACTCCTTATTGTCGCAGCAAGGCACAGCACAGAGACTGTTCCTGTGGGGGGAAAAGCAGCACACTTGAATTTGAGTCTCCTGAAAGACTGAAGCTTATTGCACTGTGAAATGTCATCAGGATAATGACAGGAGACCTGAAGCAAATCCCGGATGCTAATAGGATTGGGCCCCCTTCAGCAGGTCTCACTCACAAAGGAGATCATGCCAAACGAAGCTGGCTCAAGAGCCCATAGGCTCCCAGTGGGTGAGAGAGCTCTGCCCACAGCCAGCCCTCTGATAGCAAAGCCCTCTCCTCCTCCCTAATCTGGGAGAAAGAGACATTGAAGGGCAAAAGCATCCATCCTGGGACTGCTCTTGGGAAGCCAAGGGTCAGCAGAGGGGAAGAGGCAGCCGGGCCTGTGCCAGCCTCCAGGGAAGGGTGGCCAGAGGAAGGCGATGGTCCTGAAGGCAGCACGCTGCTCCCTATGGAGGCAATGTGCAGGAGTGGCATGTCTGCATCTCTGTGTTTTCTTCACCTTCTCACTCACCCTCATCTTCTGCCATGCGAAAAGCAAGCCTGATGAGCTGCCCCCTCCCCTTTCTTCTGTAGTAATGAAGGACCTGTTCTGCTCATGAGCCTTCCCTCATGCCTGAGCCGAAGCCCCTCTTTCTCAGGACACATCCATGATAGCTTTTTTCACCCTTTTGCACCTCAAATAAGGCAGGATTGATGCCTTGTCATTCCTTTGCTGGAAAACGGTTATCATGAGAGGACAGTGATGCTGAGCCCTTCTATGTCCCCATTGGAGAAGCCTGTCCCCTGGCATGGGGCAGAGCAGGCAGAGGAGGAGCTGGATGTGCTGCAGCTGCCAGTGTCCCACTAGCCATCCTCTGTTTCCATGTTAAACCTCCTGAGAGGGCCACAAGCACAGGGCTGAGCAGCACACGCCTGTGCCCCCTCTACCACGCATTGACGCACACACACGTTTATGCAGCTACATCCCATTCCACGGCTCGTAGTCCCCATGACGACCCTGGCACATCAACACCAACACCCTGCTACAACCACCCACGTGGTTACACTCACCAGGGCTGGGTGGAGGTGACAAGTGACCCCCTGCATGTCCCCGGGGATAAGGAGGGGCAGCAGGTTTGCATGGAGCATCCTGCTGTACCGGGCATGCCGTGCCGTGCCGCGCCACAGGCTCCCAGCTTCCCGCGGCGCCCGAGTGTACCTGGCAGGCTGCCGGTACCTGCGCCGGAGCCGGCGCTTGGCACGGCCGCCCTTCCCAAGGAGAGGCTCTGCCCGCGGCTGCCGGTCTGCCGCCGGGACGACACGCCGCACGCTGCTCCTGGCCATATGGCCCGCTCCCGCACACCCTGCGCCCTAAATCCCCCCCGCAAGCACCAGCAGCTCACTCCGCTGCCACTGGCAACGCCAGTCCTGAAGCTTGAGGTCTCTCTTGCTGCCACAGCCTGGGGTTTATTGCAAATCCAATAGGGGCAAAAGCAGCACAGAGCTGCCCCCGCTGCCCCCTGTCTGCTCTGCAGCAAACCCTCGCCAGCCCTGGGGATAGCTGCTTTTATCCCTTCTACATTTGGGTGTGGTTTACTCTAAATGATTGTGGTTCGAATCAGCAACTTGCATGAGGGGTAGTGAGGGAAGGAGGGGTAAGGAGGAGGGATGCCATGGCAGTGCTGGGTAAGCTGGGCTGTGCACCACCACTTCCATGTGTGCTTATACGGTCTTTTGATGCTCAAAAGGCTGCTGGAAACTTGCTTTCAACAGGAAAAGCAGAGGATGCTCAGGCTTCCCTCACAATAGCTGCAGGGACCAGCTGCACAAGCCCAGCATGGGAGGGAAGTTTGGGGCTGAGCTGTTCTCACTCCACTCACAGGCACCTGTGAGGGAATGGTTTGGGTCCAATGCTGCACCAGCTGCCCCAAAGCTTACCTTAGCGTGAAGGGGGCTACAAAGACCCTGCACCCATCTGTGCAGAATGATATCCAGGCCGCACCAGCAAAGCCCCAGGGGCCAGCGAGCTGCTGTGGGTACTGAGTGCCTGTGCAGGGGAAGCGTTCATCAGCACGGCCCCTGCCACCATCATGGTCTCTGGAGTTAATCCTAAATGCAAAGTCCATACACAGCCAGCCCTGTCGGGACCCTGGGGGTCATAGCCAGTGCTCGGGGGCTTCTGTGGCTACACCTGTGGGCACGGCTGCCCTCTAACAGCAGCAGCTGGGGGAGCTCAGGCTGCCAGCCTGAATCCTGCTCACCCATACTGCAGCATCAATTAAAGATGAGCCCTTGCTTTGAGCTGATTTTCTCCTCGTTCTTCTGGATGTCATTTGGGTTTGGATCCAGCCGCTTTTGGGAAGCTGGGAGCTTGCAAATCTCAACTTTTGAATGTTTGCAATTAGGATTGTAATGGTAAAGGCACATATGCTTCTGTGTTCTCTAGAAGCCGTTACGAGGCACAGTTGCTCTTTTACAGCCGTTTTATAGCTGGAGCGTCAAGCACATGCAGGGGAATAAAATCCTTGTGCACGCTGGAATGGAAGTAGGGTGGCTGGGAGCTGCTCCAGGCTCTACCGCAGCGTCCCTGTGCCCTCCTCCCCATGCATTTAACTTCCCCTTGCTTTAGCTCTTTATCACCAGCACCAGAAGCCCATGACCTCCTTTGGCTTCCCTCATTCACCGAGCCCTTCAGGACATGTGGAGGGGAGCAGCACCTTACCGCATGTTAGCCCAGCACTCACCACCAGGGATCTCTTATCCCAGCCCTAGACCATGGGTCAGGGGCTTCCCAGCAGAATGCTGATGGCCAAGGAAATTTCCCCCATAATGAAGTCAAATGTAAGGACAGTCTCCTTTCTAGCTCTGTTGCTCATGGCTGGAACAGCACCAGCTTCAGTAGTCGAAGTTTTGGAGGAGGACAGGTTTGTCCGGGTGTCCTGGGGGACAGTGGGAGGTGCAGAGGGTGCCAGCAACCCATGTACCCCCAGGAGTGGTGGCAGGAATCTGCCTCTTCTCTGCCTCCAGGCAGAGGAAACAGTCACAGCACATACTGGCAGTTCTTTCTGACAGCCTTCCTTTGCTTCCAGCTCTTCCCAGCTGATGATGTTGGGCGTTAGCTGCTGATCTGCAAGCAGCAAAACCAAGTCTAGCAGCACTCCTTGGCACATGTGCAGGAGGTGCCAGCTGACAGGAGCCCTCCTGCCCCGCACAGCCCTTCAGCATTGGGTATCCACTCCACAGCAGCACCTTTTCCTCTGTTTACCCCTTGGCCAGGGGGCCAACTCGATCCTGCATGGCAAAAATAACTTTTGGGAGCAAATACGTCCTATTCCCTGGCTCTTGTAGGCACTGTTTTGGTAGTTCTGGGGTTCTGAACACCCTCTGCCTGCCTTCACAAGGAGCTGACTGCACTCCAAAGCCTCCCGTGCTCAGGGACACTCCTGTGGCTTTGCTTCACATGGGTGATGATGATGGCTCCCTCATCATCGCCATCATCAGCAGGCAGGAGCCTGGCAGCTCTGCCTCCCTTGCATGCTCCCATGCATGGGCATGGGATCTGGGTCTGTCAGGATCTCTGTCCATGACACAGAGATCATTGCCAGAAACGATCTGTTTATAGTGTCAGCGCTTGGCGTATTCCTCCCTGCCAGTATCCTATTTCTGTAGGCACAGAAACACCCTTCTGTAGTCCGGGTGGCGTTATTGCTGCACGGCATATTTCCATGACATCCTCCAAGACTGGGGGCCAAAGCCTACCAGAGCTCCTCTCCTAAGTCCCCATCCTCAGAAATGCCCATATATGTTGCATGCTTGTGCTTTTGCTTTTAATTTGGAGGTCTCTGCTGACCTGATTCTTCCTGCAGGTCCTGACACTGATTCCTGGAGATCTGAGTGGTGTGGGTGCCAGGCTATAGAATTTCACTCCTGCAGCCCCCTCCCTTTTGGGATACAGCTAGTGGTTGGGTCGTTTATTTGACAAAGACAAGCTGAAGGCTCAGTGGGGCTGTGGGTGGATGTGCCAGCAACACATGGAGCCAGCCCTTGCCAGGGGGTTGCTCCTCCATGCAGTGCCCTTGGGTTTGGTTTCCTTCTGGGTTGATGCAGGCAGTTAACGCCTGTGAGAAGCTTTCCCTCCCTCGCTCTTGCTCCCAGAGACCCTTTAAATCGGCTGCTTCACACTCAGTGAACACCCTCTTCTTAAACCCATTCCCGTTCTCCAAGTCGCACCAGGCAACCATTTTCCAGCAAACTCCCTGATTTTGGCCAGTTTTTCGCTCTGCTTGCTAACAGCCTGTTAAACCCTCCAGGCCCCTGCAGCAGCTTCGCTCGCACGCATGTCGGGAGCGATCGCCCAGTGCCTGGGCAATGACTGCTGGCATCACCTGGGCAGCAGCAAACTTTGCTTGCGCACCTTCTCTCAAGGCCAATGCCGCTGTTGGTTTTTAGTGCTAACAGCCCCCATGTCTGCCACTTCCTGCAATGGGGCCTTTATTCAGAGAGCCCCTCCGAGATTGGAGGAAAGTTGGCTTTCAGAAATGTGCAATTTTCTTCCACCTCACTGGCTTTTTATCTCTTTCAGAAAGCTCTGGAGGCTACAAGCTACCTTGCCTAATGGATCTCTATTAGGTTGTGGCACTGAGGGGGGCAATCGGATGTATCCCAGGCTCCAGCTGCTGTCCTTATCCATGTTTTCAACAGTCTCTGGCTTTTGCCAGCTTCCAGATGGGAAGTGTCCAGGGGCCTGCAGGGCCAGGCTTGATGACTTGGGAGAGGAGATTTTTTTCCCCTAAATCCCTCCTGCAGCAAAACACGGCAGCGTTCAACCCTGCTGTTTGTGCAAAGCTCCCACCCGAAACACCGCATCGCCTTGATGCTCAGGGAGGATGGAGACAGTGTGTTTTCTTTCCCTGTGTGACATGTGGCACAGTGCTGTTGCTTCCCAGCAGCTCGTAACAGCCAGCTCTAGCCTCACATGCCCCCGGGAGACTGCCCAAGCTCCCACGCAGGGCAGTAGTCTCTGCAGGAGCTCCATGTCCATGTGAGACCCTCAGCCTGCCGGCTGTGGTGAGGCAGGCAAGGGATTGCCCTGAGGACAGGCTGGTCCACAGAGCTTCAGCACTGGCCCAAAAGAGGGAGCTGAGCCTCCCGACCGGCTTTGTAGAGTCATAGAATCACAGAATGGTTTGTGTTGGCCACAACTCACAACACAGCTCATCCAATTTCAACACCTTCCACTAGACCAGTTTGCTCCAGGCCCTGTCCAACGTGGACTTGAACACTGCCAGGGATGGGGCAGCCACAGCTTCTCTGGGCAATCCGTGCCAGCGCCTCATCACTCTCATAGTGAAGAATTTCTTCCCAATATCTAATCTAAATCCCTTCTCTGTCAGTTTAAATCCACTTCCCCTTGTCCTATCACTACAGGCCCTTGTCAAAAGTTCCTCTCCAGGTTTCTTGTAGGCCCCACTTAAGGACTGGAAGCTGCTTTAGGGTCTCCTCTTCTCCAGACTGAACAAAACCAACTTTCTCAGTCTGTCTCCATTGGAGAGGTGCTCCAGCCCTCTGACCATCCTCATGGCCCTCCTCTGGACTCGCTCTAGCAGGTCCAGTTTAATCCCATCTCTATCATTACAATGTTTTTTGCAACACTGCATGCCTGTGAACACCTGGGTGCTGGTACCTGGATGCTGGCACTGCACAGCTCAGAGGCAGCCCCATTCCTCAGGCTAGAGTACTGACAGGGCAAGGCAGGGTGAGGCAGTATTTGCCAAAGGGGACAGTGGTGGTGCTGGATTTGCTGCCTTTCACTGCGGCAGGAAGCAGGAGTCTCCAGAGAGGATGAGGGTGCAGCTATAGATCCCACGTATCGCTGCACCTTGCCCAGAACACCCTTATCCCATGCTGCACAACATGTCAGTGTCGGGCAAGGGGCCCAATGGCACCTCAGTTTCCTCCACCCTGCTCTTGCTACCACAGCCCAGTAAATGACACCTTTCTGGGGAGAGGACTGGGTGGTGAGGATTAATACCATTGCTATGGGTGGCACCAGCCAGAGAGCAGAGCAGTGGGTGCACATCACCCAGACACGTCCGGATTTGACATCCAAACAGGGGGCTCCCCCGTGGCTAAAATCATCGTGGCTGTGGGGAGAATGCATTTCTGGAGGTGTCCCAGCATCCTCCCCACTTCACCCATCCTGCAGCCCCCCTGTGCACAGCTCCCCTTGGGGGATGCTCACACGAGGCTGAGTCTGCTGCTGTCCCCCTTCCCCGCGAGTCCCCCAGCTGTGGGGCTTCTGGAGGGCCCCCCACAGCACCCCAAATTGCCAACCTGCCGCTGCGCAGCTCCCGCTCGGGAGCGGGGGGGTCTCGCCACGGAGAGGGGGAGTGCTCAGGGGCTGGTGCCACGCGTGCCCGACGGGGAGGGCGGGAGCCATGCCGCTCGGTGGCGGCGGGCAGCCTGGCAGAGGACTCGGTGAAGGACCTTCTCCGGTTTCCTCGGGAGTCTCTCAGGCGGAGGGGGAGCCGAGCCCCGCTCTCCTTCTGGCCGCGCCGGCTCTCTCCCCGCTCCTCCCTCCTCCTTTTCCTCCTCCCGCTGCTCCTCCCGCCCCGGCGCGAAGGGCTTTCGCTGCTTTTCCCTTTTTCCCCCGCGGAGCGCGGTGCCGGGAGGCGCGGGCAGAGGCGCGGGGATGGGGCGGCCGCCGGCCCCCTGCCCACCCGCCCATTCCCGCCGCCCGCCGCCGCATCTCCTCCCCGGCCGGCGGGAAGCGGCTGCTCTCCCCCTCCGCCCGCCTCGCCTCCTGCTCTGAGTCTCTGCCCCTCGGCCCGTCTGGGGGAGGCGGGGAAGGGGTACGTCCCCTCGCACTTCTCTCCCCGTCCTTTCTCTTTTCGTCCCCCTTTTTTTGCCTTCCCCCTATCACCCCCCACCTCCCATCCGTCCCGTTTCTCTTCCACGGGGGCTCTTCGGCGGCCATGCGGCCGGTCCCGGGCGAGCGGCTCTAACTCGCCCCTCTCCCGAATGGCCCCGCGGAGCCGCGGGCGGATGGAGCCGAGCTACGTCGTGGGCATCTGCTGCCTGGTGCTGCTGGAGCCGGGCCGGGTGTGGAGCGGCGAGAGCAGCACCGGGGCGCCAAGTGAGAGCGGGAACGGCAGCCAGGTACCGGCGGCGGAGACCACGGCCCCGGCGCCCACCGGCGCGGCACCACCGGGCGGGGACCGCTGCCGCGGTTACTACGACGTGATGGGGCAGTGGGACCCGCCGTTCAACTGCAACGCCGGCATCTACCAATACTGCTGCGGGACCTGCGGGTACCGCTTCTGCTGCCAGTTCAAGGCCGGGCGGCTGGACCAGAGCGGCTGCTCCAACTACGACACCCCCAATTGGGTTAACACGGGCCAGCCGCCCACCCGGGTGGACGAGACCCCCGAGGACCCCACCCGCGACAGGACCAACATGATCGTCTACATCATCTGCGGCGTGGTGGCCATCATGGTGCTGGTGGGCATCTTCACCAAGCTGGGCCTGGAGAAGGCACAAGGTCCCCAGACGGAGATGACCGTCTCCAGGTAATGGGATCTGGTCCCCACCCGCCCTGCTTGGTCGTCCCCATTGGGCATTGTTCCCAGCCCCTTGTGTGGGGTTAACCCCAGCTTCCCCCTGGGACTGACAAGAGGGTGAGGTGATCCCCAAAACCCCCACCCCAGCATGCTGAGACATTATGGGGGTGGGTGTTGGCTGCAGCCCCCCAACCTGTCCTGCCAGGGAGGGCTGCCAGCCAGGACAGCCTCCATGAGAAAGGATGATTGTATGCCTGTGCCTCTCAAAATGACATGCTCTGTCCCTTGAGGAGCCTGTCTGTGGCTCAGAAGAGCCATCCCCATGGCTCAGTGGGGTGGGTGATGTGAGCTATAGGTCGTGGCTTCCCCCTGCCCACCAAAACAAAGCTGTGGCTCCCAGTGTGCAGGGAAGATGAGACTGGGTTTGATTGTGTGTGAGGTGACTCGGGACTGCAGTCCCCTTGGGCTCAGCCTCGCTGGCAGCGCAGAAGGAAGAGGAGATGGCAAAGGCAGCTCCACCGCGGCTGCTGCGTCTCCTCAGTGTGTGTGTATACACGTGTGCACACGCGTGTGTGTGTGTGTGCATGGGTGTGCACGAGTACCAGTCCCTGTGCACTGGTGTGGGACACTGTGGGGGACCAAGCTGCACACTCTCTAGGGCTCAGCCTCCAGTGGGCACTTGGGCATCCTCCCCATGGCCACTGCATCCTGTGGCTGCACACCCTGGCTTTTCAGCCCTCTGCTGCAGCTGAGCGCGGGGGCAGGTTGGGGTGTCAGGTACACTTTGGTGTTGGGGACCCCCTGCGCCTCCCCCTGCTCCTGCCCAGCTCCCGTGGCTGTCAGTGCACCTTCTCTTCTCCCTTCTGAGCCAGTCCTAGCTCCAGATACACCCCATTTCAGGGCTTTACTTCACATCTTCCCAGTGAGGACATCGAGCCTGGAGAGAAACCCATTTTTATGTCGTTTTGTTCAGGGAGTTTAGCTTAAAAAAAAGCCCAAACAAAACCACAGGGCTGGAGGAAGTGGTTTCAGTGGGACAATCGGAGCCACCCTGATTGCACCCCCTGGCACAGACACCCTCTCCTTCCCCCTGCCTGCCTGGGGCTTTGGCAGCCACTGGGTGCTGCACCCCAGCTCCAGACCTGCTGCACCCCATCCTCAGACCCACCCAGCTCCTTGTGCCCACCCAGGGGAGCAGAGGCTGAGATGCTACTTGGAGGAGGGTCATATCTGTTCATGGATGGGGCTCACAGGGCCCTCCTGAGACAAGAACAACATTTGGGGGGCATCAGTGATGTGCCCCGCCTTGGCAGAGGGCCTGGCTGGGTGCTGCTGCATGCCTGAGCCTCCTCTCCGTGTCACCTGAGGAAGTGCTGGCACCTTGACAGGATCAATACAGCCTCTGCCAGCCTCCCTGCCTCCTGACTTCCACACTGCCACTTCTCTTTTTGGCCTCCCCCCCGTTCCTGGGAAGGGGATACTGTGTGTAGAGAGAGCCCCCAGAAGACCCAGACCCCTTTCCTCATTCCCATGTCTTCTCGCACCACTAGGACTGCTGTCAGGACTGCTGTCAGGACTGCTGCCACTACTCACCAGGCGTAGCCTTAAGTCTGTGCCTCAGGAGCTGTGTTTCCTCATAGTCCCCCTCTCTCTTGCTAATCCAAACTTTTCCAATGAGTTCAGGAAGATCAGTGCCTTTTCTCCTCAAAGCCACAGACCTTTGGGGCATATGGCCCAGGAGAAATCAAGTTTTCCTTGCCTGCCTTTGTGGGACAAAACCAGAAGGGCACCTCCACCACTGCAGAGGGACTTTCATCATCTCCTGTGCCCTGTATCCTTCTGTATAAAGCCACAAGCCACTCTGGTTCCACAGGCATGGTGATTGGCAAGCTACGGCAGGGTGAGAGCAGTGCATGGGGTAGAGACCCAGGCACCAGGCAGGGCACCAGGCTGGACTGATGGGTGCTGGACTGATGGAGACAGTGCCAGGGCTGGGTACACAGCACTGGCATCAGGAAAGGGATGCTGTCTTCTCCATCCCAGTGAGCACTCAATCAGCCCCGGCATTGCATTCTGTCTCAGTGCTTGTGAGAGAACAGGGCTATTTCTAGCTGCCTCATTCCATACCCATGCATGGCTCGGGCAGTGCCACCGAGCCTCCTTCCTTACGCCTCAGGTAGGAGCTTCTCATTTGCTCCTCGGGCACCGCATCATGGCCTCGGGCCAGCTCCCTGTTGCACGGCCGGCTTGGTTTCCATTCCCATCCCTTTCTCCCTCCCACCAGGGTTTTTCAGCTCCTGGGGAGTGCTGCCTGCTGCCCCAGGGCAGCTCCTGCTGCCACTGCTTGCAGGCTTCCCACTTTGGAGGGGAAGGTCAACCACTTCTGCACCTCCAGATGTTCATCATGGTCCCGGTTGGAGCGCAGGATGAGTGGACAGGAGCAGAAACCCCACTAGCTCTTCCTAGACAGAGACACCTGAGCCCTCGTCCAGCTTCTCCTAAGATCCTCCTGCCTCAGGCTGCCTCTGGCTGCCTCTGGCATGGTTTCTGCTGGCTTTGGCCGCTGGTTCACCCAGATAAGCTGCAGTTACCTGGTGTGTCTTCCGCTCCCCATTCGCCTTCCTCCTGCAGGGCCTTATGGCAGCTCCCTCAAACCCCTCTTCTTCCTGCTCAGCTCAGGCTTGGCACCCATCCCCAGCACTCGCTCAGCCTGGCCAAACCTCGCGTTGAGTCAGGAACACCCTCCCCTGTTTTTCACCAGGCCCTGGATCTGCAGGGACACCAGGTTCTTGGGGCCTCTGGGATTTGGCTGTGTCCATCCCATTAGAGCAGGCAAACACCCATGATCTCCCCCTAGAACATCCTGGAGAGGGGACTGCAGTTTATGGCTGGGGTGAACATCCCCATGGGGAGAGTTGTGCGGGGAGCAGCCTCCTGGGGGGCAGCGGGATGCTGCAGAGGGGCAAACCAGCCTAGGGGAGTAGGTACCCTGGCAGTCACAGTTGTCAAACCCCCAGTGCTGTCTTTTCAATCCTTGTGTCCACCATGCTATTGGGGTCCCAAAACTGACAGGGTTTCATCCCTCACTGCTGCTGAGCACGCCAAGTATTTCTGCAGTCCATGGCCATGCTTGCGGTCGATGCCCAAGGTAGCGGCTAGCAGCGGTGTAAAGGTGTTTGCAGGCAGCATAGCGAGTCATTACGTGCCATCTGGGATGAGGAAAGGAGCCCAGCTCTGGCAGGGAGGGAGACCTGGATCCCTGTCCCTAGACTGGATGCAGTGTCCCCCCAGTTAGGCTCACCCCCACTGCCCACACTTTGCCCAAGGTCTGTTCCTCTCTGCTGCAACCCTGGTTTTGTAAAGATCCCTCTTGAGCAGTGTCCCAGCCCCACCAGGCAGGTGTCCCACAGAGCTGAGCTGCATGGAGGGGCACGGCCTGCCCTGAGTGGATGCACCATAAGCCATAGGAAAGGTCCCCGCCGTGGCACCTTGGTGCTGGTGGCACTGTGGCTGGGCACAGAGGCTGTGTGTGCCATGCGGCCATGGTTTGCCGCGGTTCTTCTCCACCACTGTGTGCTCTGCCACACCTTGGGTCACGCTCCCACATGGGCACCTCCTTTTCATGCACCAGCATTCCCATGGGGATGGCCTGGGAGCACTGAGAGCTTCATTCCAGCTCTTCCATGGAGCTGCCGCGGCCTCCAGCATCACTGCTCCCGTGTCTGCCTCTTCGCCTGGTTCCAGGGCTCATGCCAGGCTGGTTTGTCACAACCAGGCTTGCTGAGGGCTGCGTGCCCGCACAGGCGAGGCTGTGCTCAAGCAAGCTTTGCTGGCAAGTGACCTTCACACATGGCCTTATGAGCTCAGCACCCGTGGCCATGGCGGTGGATGGAGGTGAGTGGTGCTGCTCATTAGTGTTTTGCTGCAGGTGAGCAGCGCAGGTTTAGAGCCACATCAGCCCTGTGTTCCCTGCCTCCATCTGCACCCCTGAGCTGTCTTGGTGCCACAAACCACGCAGTGACCTAGGGAGATGTGGCCTGACCTTCCCCCCGCCCCCAGCCACGGGGCCATGCTGAGGCTCCTAAAACTCTCCCAAACACACACGGACAGACATCAGCTTGTCAGCACAGTGTCACCCTCCACACCTGGGGACAGGGATCGGGGTGCAGCCCCCAGGGGCCCTGCTGTCAGCCCTGGCTGGTGGTGCAAGTGTTGGGGGTGAGCCTGGATGTTGCCGATGCTGAGGGCTCATGCATGCTTCTCACCTTAGCAAAACAGCTCTTTAAGAACTGATCATGCCCCTGTTGTTAATTGTTATCGTCCAAACACCCTGGGTGGTTGGCATGGAGGGCATGCTTATGAGAAAGAGCGCTGATGGATTTATCTGAAGAGGAAGTCACAGATAAAGGATGGCTCAGGCTTCATAAATAGACCCGAGGGAAAAAAAATATGAGAAAATAGGTCAAATCACATTGAACTTCCTGGTGAAAAGAGCCCGGTTGAGCGCTGGGCCCTGGGGACAGGCGAGAGCAGGCAGCGGCCAGTGCCCTCCGGGGAAGGCTGGAGCTGATGGGGCGGCAGCTCCCCACATTGACAGCCCACAGCCACAGGGATCTGCTTCCCCCTGGCCCTGCCTGGGCACAGCTTGCAGCCTCCCCAGGCTGGTGCCCAGAGCTCCTCTGGGTGCAGCATCCACAGCCAAAGGAGCCTGGCTGGGCCCATTGCTGGGGCAGTGGCTGAGGAGGGCTCTGGGGAGGTGAGGGGTTTCGGTAGCTGCAGGGTGAGGTGGCACAGCCCACCTGGGCAGCATGGTCCAGGGTCTGACCATCCTCACGGGGAAAAGGTTGTGTCTTCTGTTCAAACACCATCTCCCGTGGTCCCGTTTGAACCTGTTGCCTCTTGTCAGCCGGGCACTGTCCCTGTTGCAATCTCCCTTCAGGTGTTCACATATATTGATAAGATCCTCCGAGCCTTCTCTTTTCCAGGCTAAACAGCCCAAACTCACCCGGCCTCTCCTCATAGGGGAGATGCCCCAGTCCCTTCGCCATCTTTGTAGCCCTTTGTGGGACTTTCTCCAGTATGTCCCTGTCTCTCTTGTACTGGGGAGTACAAAATGGACACAGCACTCCAGGTTTGGCCTCACCAATGCCAAGAGAAGGAAGAAGATCACCTCCCTCAGATAGGCTGGCGATACTTTGCCTGGTGCAGCCTAGGAGACCGTTCTATGCCCCAAGGACACACTGCTGGCTCACGGTCAGCTTGGTGTCCTCCAGGCCCTTTTCCACCAAGCTGCCTTCCAGCTGATCACCCCAAGTATATACAGATGTCAGGGACTGTTCCTCCCCCATTCCAGTTTATTCTGCTTCATGAGGGCCCTGTTGGCCCGTTTGGCGACTAAGTGATCCCAGGGGGATATTACTCAAAGCTCCCCAAGAATGCTGTCAGGTGAACCCAAAGGGCAGCTCCCTTGTAGCTTTGCTCTTGCCATCACCCTGTGATGTTGACTGGATCCAGACCGGGAGGGAAATCATCCCAGGAGCAACTCCTGGGGCCCCGCAAGCATCCACACCTCGGGGTATAATGCATTGCTTTCCCCATTGCTCTCATCGCCTTCCCTGGCAATTCCCTGCACTGGGTTCATTGGGCTTTTGAGCGCTCCGGGGCCATGAGCTGTCACATCCACCAAGTCAGGATTATTCCCCATTCCTCTCCAATTTGCATTTATGCAGCACGTTGAGTTTAATCTGCTGTTCTGTCGTCCAGCCTCTCGCTAACGGTGAGCTCCTGCGCAGCTCACAGCATGTGTCTATGAGCCAGCCAGAGTCATTAAGGTGCAAGGTATGGGGATTAAGGAGCCAAAATAAGCCCTGAGCGGACACCCCTGTGTAGTCACGCAGGGGGAATGGTGGGTCTCCTCATTGCAAAGCCCAATACCAGAGGGAGCATCTTGTCCTGTCCTGGCACTTGCTGCCAAAAGCAGCATGTCCATGTGGACATGTCCTGCTCTGGTATCACCAGCGTGCCGTGGTGGGACTGCAGCATAACCGTGCATGAATGTTAAACAAAATAGGGCTTTGTCTTATGTGATGGTGTTTAATGTTTAATGCTCTTACTCATAAGAAGGGTGTTGCGCATGGATAGCCTGTGCACTGATGGCTGCCGCTAGTTCAACCTCCTCCCCAAAGAGGCACAAGCGGCCTCTCTAATCCCTTCCTCGGGGTCTTCTTTGCTCTGAAGGGACTTCAGATATGTCACCTCCTCTCCCCACCTCCACCAGGCTCTCACTCTGGGGGCGCATCCCCGAAGTGTTGCTCCAGCTGCTGCCAGTTCAGGTTCCTCTGACTTGGTTTGCCATAACCTTGAGTCCCGCTCCAAGCCATGCGTCTCCCTCACCATCAGCACACACTGGCGCTCCCTGTCCATGGCCAAGCCCCCATCCGCTGCTGGGGGAGCTCACCAACCCCCATGCAGAAGCTGGGTTGGGAGCCTAGGTGCACTCCTTGCTCCCAGCAGACATTTCCTAACCCCAGGCTGCCTGGCTCTGTCTCCAAAGAGAGGGTTAGGATCTGGGATGCTTTGGTGGGGTCAGGGGAGCAGGGTGTTGCTCTAATGGCCCTTCATCCCCTCCCCAGGACGCTGACAGACCTGCTGAAGCAGCCAGGTCATGGCCCCTCCGAGCACATGGACAGCCTCATGGGGGGTGTGCAGGTCCCGCTGGGTGAGGGTCTGGCACGCGGGTCTCCCCGGAACAGCGCAGGTAAGGTACTGGCACGGTGGGGAGAAACAAGCTCCCCATGGTGAATAAAGGCAAAAGCGTTTATTCACCCAGCCTTCAGCTGAGCCCCCCCGCCTGCCTCTGCCCCACAGACAAGCCGCCACTGAACAACGCTGTGGCCATTGCCCCCTCGCTGGGGCGGACCCATGGCCATGGCAAGCGCCTGCCTCTGGCCAGCAGCCTGGGCCTGTCGGCCCCTGCCTACGCTGCCTACACCACCCTCAAGGCTGGAGGTGAGTGCTGATGCTTCACGGGTGGGGGGATGCACCCCTGGACCCCGCAGGCAGGTGGGGAGGGGTGCGGGACTCAGAGAGGGGCATGGGCAGGATGCACATCCCAGGGCTCCTGAGCAACTGCTCATGGCAGCGGCTTTGCTGCTCCCCACTGCCCCACAGACCGGCTGCGCTGTCCAGCCAATCAGAGCCCAGGATCCCACATGGACCCACTGTGCTCCCCAGCCAATCAGAGCCCAGGATCCCACATGGAACCACTGCACTCCTCAGCCAATCAAGGCTTAGGATCCCCTATGATCCACTGCACTCCCCAGCCAACTAGAGCTCTGGACCCCTTAGGATCAACTGCTCTCTTCAGACAACCAGAGTTCAGTCTCCCACATAGACCCACTGCACTCTCCAGCCAATCAGCACCCAGGATCCCCCACACACCTGCAGCACTGCCCACCCAATCGGAGCTCAGGATCCCCCAGTACCCTACAGCTCTTCCTAGCCAATCTGTGTCCAAGATCCCCCACTCCCCAGCCAACCACCACACGGGATCCCTCCCACTCCACTCCCTATCCCCGCAGAGAGCGCCCCCGAGGACTTCTACCTGCGGCTGGGGGGCCCGGAGCCTGCCGCCGCCGGCACGCTGCCCTTCCCGCACGCCGAGGCACCCGTGCTGCCCGAGGGCTGCCCCCTGCCCAAGGCCAAGCTGCCGGGGGGCCCGGCCTTCCCGGGGAGCTGGGAACGGGCCGCCCCCCGCGCCCCGCGCCGGCCCGACCTGCCCCTGGGCACCGCCACCCCGCTGTACGGGCAGGCGCCGCGGCACCTCGCCACCAACAGCAAGACCGAGGTCACCGTCTGACGCCGGCACCGCCGGGGACGGGGCTGCCCCTCGCCTGAGCGCCGCTGACAGCCTACACGAGCTGCGGCGGCCGGACGTGGCAGGAGAGCGGCTGCCCTCCCTCTCCCGGGAATGGGGCCGGAGGCTGCGCTTCGCCATCGAGGAGGCACCGTGGGCACGGCTCGCAATCCAGGCAACAAGTTTCAGCCGTTCTCAGCCTCCCCGTGAAGGGGCTGAGCCGGGGGCACACGGGCAGCGCGCTGCTCAGGGGACGATGCTGGACAGACCACAGTCCCCAGGGATGGGGGCACGTCCTGCCGGGGCCAGGCACCCCCACCCACCTCCTGTGAGCAAGTGGGGGAAGAGCAATGGCCTCAAAGCGCTGTCCTGGTGCTGGCAGCAGAGCCAGAGCAGCCCCTTTCCCTCCCCAGCCTCCCCTTACCCCCTGCCTCAGCCTCCACCTTGTCAATAAATACTACATTAAACTGTATGGCCTTGGTATAGATTGGCTGGGGGACTCCATGCTGCTCCCAAAACCCCAGCTCCTCCACAGGCAGAAGGGTGCAAAGCCTGCTCCCACCCATGGAACATCCCCCGATGGAGGTGGGAACAGTGCTTCCAGAACCAACTGAACAACCCTTTGAGCAGCTACATGAAAACAGAACAGCTCTTCCCTGTCTGAAGTTTAATGGTTCTGACAGAGTTTTACCACGGGGAGCAGAGAAACAGAGATGGAGCGAAAGGACATCATTCCAAGCAAGGTCAGGTAAAAGCTCTCCACGAATGTAGATGCTCCCAAAATTGCAGGCTCCTGGCCCAGCTCTGCCTCACTTGGCCCTGCTCAAGCCCCTTGGGCTGCTTCCAAAGGAGCACAGAGACACCACACTTGCTAAACCAAGGGGCCCTTTTTCATTGCGAGCCATACAGCTCCATTGTCCAGGTTATCCAGACAGAGGACCGACAGCTTTCTGAGGCACTTGCATGACTGAATGTCTCTGAAGGGTGCTTCAAGCCTATCTATGCTTGAGAGCAGCTGCTGGGAGGGATGACGAGGGCTATAATGAAAGAGGGCAGGCAGGAGGTGGTGGTAACATTCACCTTTATTAGGTACCAGATGCTCAGGAGCCCTGGCACAGGGTTTTCAGACAGCAGATATATTCCCTGGGGAACCTCCCCACCACCAGTTGCATCTCGTATCACAAATCATCCCTACTCCAAACCCCATGTGGATAAATAGATTTTCTTCACACAATCCATAAAACAATTTTCTCCCACCCACAAAAAAGAAGTTACAGTATATATACACACACATACATAAAAAAAGTTGTAGGATCAGACAGGCTGCAAATTGATGAACAGTATAGAAAAAACAGGGCAAACACTCCCTGGCCCTGGAGGGTAGAGAAGAATCAGCAGTGCTGGCTCCCTCTGTAAATCATGCCCCACAGCCTCCCAGCCTCACCAGTACTCCCTGCAGTCCAGGTCTCAGTCCACTCTTAGTGACAAGTGAAGCCTCAGCATCATGGTTTTCCTGAAGCTTTACTTCCCCCCACTTTACTAAAGCACGAAACTTCCTCCGTGTTGCACACAGACCCAGGGAAATAACTTGGAGGTTGCCACAGGTAAGGAGTTTCTCTGGTTTAGGAAAGTAACGACGACCAGGAAGACACTCTGAGAGACACTTAAAAGTAGAAGGATGCGATCCACCCCCCAAAATAGGATCACCAAGAAGCTAGGAAACTCAGGAATGGACAATCAAGACCCACTCAAACTGATCAAAAACACCCAAAAGCAACCTCTTCCCCCTCAAAGGGATGAGCTCCTGCGCAACTGCAGACACTGGGAAGCAAGGGATGCCCCTGCCTGTCAGTAGGGTGAGAAGCACAGCTTCCTGGCCATTGCAACAGGATGCCCACCAGATATTATTCCCAAAATAAAGTGGGGAATGGAGAGAAGCATCTTCTGGTCCCCAAAACAAAAGCATCTTTTGTTTGCAGCTATAGCCCAGGGTGACTGGGAAAGGGCTTTGCTGGGAAACAAGTTTCTCCTGAACACAGTTTCCACCCTGTTGAAGCCAAGCAACTCCAGGACCAGTGTCACTTGTGCTCAATACTGCAGCACACAAAACGCCCAGCCCAGCCACTGAAAGACCCTGTGCAAGTGAGGCAAACCCCCATCTCTTTCCCCTCAATTTGGAAGGAGCTCAAGCTCTCACACCCCTCTGCAAAATCTGGATGCACACAGAAGCTTCTTGCCCCAGACTGATTCTGCAGGAGTCAGGCTGCACAGGCCTGACTGGGACAGCATCGGATTGGGCTGCTGCCCATATCCAAGCGCTTCTAGATGCTGACATGGAGCACAGACCAGCTACTGCAGGGAGAAACAGGGATGTCCACCTGCCAGACTGGTTTCCACATTTGCACACACAACAGTGTGTGCACTTCTTTGGAGAGATGCAACAGGAAAGGCAGAGAAAAAAAGAGCAAACCGTTCCCTCCCTGTCCCCACTCTGCCTCCCCCTCTTGGAAAGTCACAGGTGATCCATCACCTGCAAGTCAAAGTGCTCTGAACAGCGATGGCAACCGAGCTGGGAGACTCATCCCTGGAACCACTGCCTCCCAGTCCCTGCCAGAGCTCCAGAGCTGTTGAGCAGTTGGAGAAGGGAAGGAGAAACTTCTGAACACAAGTTCTGGGAATGGGAGCTGAGTAAAATTAAAAACCTGTTTCTAAAAATTGCTTCTGCATCAACAAAAAGGCACCAGAGCAGCACCCACCCTTCACACTGAGTGCAGGGTGCTGCACGTCCACCTCTGCTGCCACCCAGCACCAGACGACCGGGGGTGCCCCAGCCTTCTAGAGGGCTCTGTTTGTAGAGCTGCCGCAAGCCCAGAGCGCTGCCAAAAACCAGAGGCAGCTGTCAGAGGAGGGAGATGCATGAAGTGGAGAGGAAGGGAAATCTGCTGCATCGTTCCCTATGTTTTTGTAAAGCCACAAACACTCCTATAAAAAAAACCTGTATAAAAACTGTAGGTAAATTTGCTGGGCAGTACTGGCCCCAGGCAATACTCCCAGAGCACCTCTGTAAGTTGGGTCTAGGGGGCTTACGGTTTCCCTACACACAGCTCAAGGAAAGCTGGTGCCTTCTCCCCCTCTCTTGGGAACAGCCCCAGACACCAGCAACCCCACGGGGCAAAGCTTGAGCAGATTCTCTGCCTTTCCCGAAGGTTTCCACAGAGGTGTTTGGGAAGGGAACAAGATGCCCCTGAGAACAGACATGGGATGTGCCACTTCTCTATGCTTTGGGTGTGCGGGCTTCTCCCAACAGCCCCAGGCACGGTCGCAAAAAACCTCAGCTGAACAAGATTCCTGCAGCAGTGCCTGAGAACAAGCGAGGGGGCTAATACAGCTAAACCTGGGGCAATTAAAAAAGCAGAACAAAACCAAAACCCTCCCTCTCCCACCCCATCACGATCCCACCAGCACAGCCCTAACCTCACACTTCAGTTTTTCACAAGCTCCAAAAGGGAAGTCCAGGCTGATGGTCAACCAGGCTCTGCACAAGGCAGCTCCACACCGGCATTAGGAGGCAGCGATGGCTGTGCCCCCGCTCAGCTTGACGATCATCTGCTGGCAGTCATTGCAGGAGCGCTTGTCCCCCACCTTCTCCAGGGTGCGGGCAGCCTCAGCCAGCAGGACCGCTCGCTGGCCCGGCGAGGAGAGGAAGGAGAGGGGAAGGTGGCGGCAGGCCAGCAGGATGGCTGTGGCTCGCTCCCTTTGGCCTGGCAGGGTGTCCAGTTCACCTACAGGCAAAGAGAAGAAAGTGAAGGGCAAAGCTACCACCTGCCTGACAAACCCCACCATGCGGGCCCCTGACTGGCACCAGTGAGCAAAAGCATCTCTGGCAGGTATCATCGGCTATGCCTACAGTGGGGGGCACCCTGCAGCAGACCCCCAGGCAGCTCCTTTAGGCTAGCAGAGAACAGTCTGAGCTGGAGTCAGGCAGCGATGGGCAATCCTGTCTTCCATAAAGATGGTCCTTTTTACATCACTTCCTAGGGCTCAGTCCCAGCACCAGCACACGTATCTGCCCATTTTCTTAAACACTCAAGCATTTTACAACCACCACCATGTCTCTTGCCTCTCCCCTTTAGGATTCCTCGCTTCTGCCTTTGCACTGACCTCCCCAAATGCCAGACTGCCAAGTTTCACGCATGTGTGGCTGCACAAAGACAAATGTTTTCAAGCCTGTTCACTGACACCAGCAGCTCAGGACTGGCAGCTCACATTAGCCAGCTCGCGGAGATCAAGGCAGAAGCATTACCATGAGCCATAGGGTGATGGGAGATCATTATTCTGACCCTCAGACACAGGGAAAAGGCGGCAGTTACTGCTATGTCCCCCTAACCTTGTCCAAGCACTGCCCCCTCCCAGGAGGGCCCTGTGGCTGACCTTGCTTGCTGCTCTGGGGTGTGCGTCGCCTCAAGCTGTGCTCCAGCAGCTGATGGGTGCGGGTAGGGCTGGCGCCTGCCATCAGGCGCACGGTGGCCTCATGGAGGAAGACCTGTAAGTAGAAGGAAAGGTGGGATGGAGGGTGAGAGGTGGGCTGGCACAGGGGTGATGCTGGTGCTGAGCGTGTGTCATCCCTCAGCCACTGCGTTTCCAGAGCAGAGCACTGATGCCTTGCAACAGCAGAGACCCATTTCCACACTCCTCCCTCATCTTCCCACCTGCCCCTGGGGAATTTGCAGGTCAGGGCAACTGTGAGGGAGGAAAAAAGCTTCTGACACATAACAGCAAGTGGCCTGGAAAGGGGGAGGCACAAGAGCAGAAACAGGGTGGAAAAATGGGACTGCAAACCCTGGCACTGGCCTAGGTGGGCATCTCACCCAGGCTGCTAGTGCAGCATTCCAATAACAGCATCAAACGTTGAAATCCAGAATCTGGACAATACCAGGACAACTCCATTGTCCTATTAATACTACATTTCCTCTACAGAGGCTTAAAACTAGATAGCAGAACACCAGTGGGGGGAAAACCAAAGAGAAGTGCCTGATGCTCTACAGGTGCAGAAGGCATCTGACCCCCCCGGCTACCTGCAGAGCCAACACGGCCAAGTGTTCCTTTCACTTGCACTAGAGGGACTGACCTAGCCTGAAGCTCCATTACAGGACAGAAGGCCACGATATTTGCTTGGTAGTACAGACGTGATTGCTTTCTAGGTAGAAACTAAGGCAGACATCTCTCAACATGCACTGGACTCCCATGGGAACCTCCCTCATTACCCACCAAGAGAAAGTATGGAGGCTGCTGGTGGCAGACCATCCCACCCCAAGTGTCCAAACCGCCCAAGCCCACACACACCCTACACTTTGAGGGGCCACAGCTTCCCTTGGGAAGGGGTACAGCTAAGCACTCAGGGGAGGCAAGCATCACCTTGCAATAGGCAGGTCGGAAGCTGTGGGCCAGCTTGCGTAGGCTGCCGAGGTCGCGCTGGAAGCCCGTCAGCTCAGGGGCCGAGGCGTGGTAGGTCTCACCCAGGGCCTGGCTGGCATTCGCCTGCTTCTGCCACAGGCTGGTGCGGAGAGAGAGCAGCAAGTCACAGGCCAGCAGCTGGATCATCTGCAAGAGCCGGGCGCCCAGGCACACATGCTTATTAACACATCCCATCAGGCGAGTAACAGGCCTTGTGCTACACAGCTGTAGATACGGCACCTCCTGCCCTCCCAGGGGCCCTCCCAGGCACATCATCCTCATCATGACACACCCGGGGGAGCAGGGCTTTGCTTTCTGCCCAAGTGGCATCTCTGGAGCCCGACACTGAGAGGTCCAGCCTAAGTACCACGCTGTGTTCAAGGAGGACCAACACCTCCACAAGGCTGACCTCGACCCAAGGGGATACTGCACCAGCAATGCCCCAGCCTTCTGCAAAGGCTTTCCTGTCCAAACAGTGATACTAGCTAGGGTAAAGTGTAAAGACAGCCTTGCTACCTGCAAAAGAATAAAAAGGCAGTCTTGACAGAGCTCGAATCCCTTTTCCCCATCTGCTGCTGCCCCCTAGCATCGCTTGCTGTCCTAGTTGCTCTTAGGGGACCCTACCCACACTGCAGAGGCAGAGTGCCTCTGTACTGCACTGCAGAAACATTGCACAGTTACTGCCACAACATGCAATGCAACTACAATGCACTACAGCTGCCACCCAGGAGAGACGGAAGGGACCAGAACTGTGTCCCACATGCCATGAAGGGAAGATCCACCTTTAGGTAATCCTGGAAAGAAGAGAAACAAGCCCCACACAAATAGCGCAGTCCCACTTTTCTGGTAAAGGGTTAAAACACTTATGAGTGCTGCCTGAAACAGCAGACTCAACATAATGAGATCCTGCTTCACAGGTGTCAGAAACTTCACTTAGAGAATGGAGATGGATGATTTCCATGGGCCAAATTTGATATGGTCAAAGCACCAGAAAGGGGGGACAGCTACTGGCAGGAGATGAGCAAGAGCTCAGCTATCCAAGATCATGCCCAGGAAACAATGTTGTACCTGCAGCTCTGCTCCTCCATACAGCAGAGGCAGAAAGATGTAAATGCCCTTTGCAAGGAAAGGTAAGAAGTTTTCTCTCTATTCCCATGAGACATAGGATGAATGGTGAATATTGATACAACACAGAAATTATGTACCTGCAGCAAGATCAACCTTACAACCAAGACAAACCATGTGCTATCTCAGGCTTATAACTCTCTTACATTGTTGAGGACTGCGCTGGAGACGCTGCTGCTCATGTTGAGGCTGTTCCATAAGTGACTACTGGCCCTCTCACAGTGACCCAGGGAGTTCTGCTGTCCATCTGCCTTCCCAGACAGTGAGGCCTGCATGGCTTTACACACGTAGAAGATGGCTTTCACCAGGGCATTCCTGGAAGAGAAAGAGTGCTGCTTTCAAGAAGTACCACATCAGGCTGCCACAGGGCAGCTCAAGGAGCTCAAGCAGCAACCAGCACCAGCTTTCACCCTCCCATCTTCAAGAGCAGAGATATCATTTCCTAGACAGGAAAAAAAGACAGAAATTGTTTCTCTTACAGAAACACAGACTACACAGAGAGATGGAAGCAAATTGGTAAAGGTGCTTTAGTGCAAAAGAACCAAGAAGGTGACACCAGCCTTTCCATCAGTGCATTAGTTTTGTTTGGTTTTGGAATGTGGCAGGCTGCACAGATAGAACAAAGCCAAAAGACATCCCTAAAGAAGCAATTCTGACACTTCCAGTCCACAGCTCTGATACCAGCCTGCACGCCTTGACCTACATGTGAACTGCTGAGCACATCTGCAAGAGAGGAGGGGTGTGCAGCTCCAGAGCACAGGCAGGGGCAGCCCCACAGGACAGCATTAGAGGAAGAGCCACCCCCATTTAGAAGGGGCAGGAGTCTGGGAGTTGAGGCCTACGCACTCGGACATCTCCAGGGACTTCGGCATGCGCTCCACTTCGGCAAAGTGCAACCTCACGGCTGCATCGTCCCCTCTGAGCCAACCGATTGCCATCGCCACCGCTGCTGACCACCATCTGCACACCACGTCAGGGCCTGTGGAACACAATCAGGAGCTGCAGCTTCAGATGGGACACCCAGCTCCTGCCACTGAGATCGATGCTAATGAGCCCAAACGGATCCCACAGGAATGCAGCCATCCAGCTCAAGGCTGGAATGTGCTGCAGGAACACACAGGAACTTGGCAGCAAGCAAACACCCTACACTAACTGCAAGCAGTTCTGGCTGCCAAGTTTGTACCTTGTCAGCAAGGACTTGCCTGTCTACTAGTCTAGAAACCTGTCGACTTCCTTCCCAACAAGGACCTCCACTCACCACCCCAAAATAACAGCTCCACTCATATATACCGTGCCCTGGCACTAATCACCATCAAGCCAGTAAATCAGGTCTCCTTGTATAATTTCCCCCATTATTTCACACCCCCTGAAAAACTTCCCAAAGCTTACCTAGGCCCAAAGGACATAGGCTCTGCTACTCTGACCTGCTTTTAAATTTCATTACAATACTGGCTCAAAAAAACCCTTCCCTTTACACAAAAAAAAAAGTCCCTATAAAAATAAATGTCTAGTTTTTCTTGTATATCTGCTCTACACATTGTAGGTACAGCACATTTCATGTGTCTCTAAAGCTCCAGCAGCATCCCAGTGAACTGCCAGTACCAATACTAAGCAAGACAAGTACTCTGGGAGCCTACTACCAGCCAAGCCCAGATGAGCTCATGGCTCAGAGGGAGTCTACATATCTCGTTGTCACACTAAAATGCAAGTGCCTCCTAAAACATGGCCAGAGCTTGCCTACAGCCAGGGCTGCAGGATGGCTGCTGTGAAAGTGAGGTCAACCTGTATTGGGTCCAATAGGTCATTAAGTGGAAAAAACCCAATGGCAACACTGCTATGCTTGTCTACAAACTACACCCTTCTTCCCACTTTGCATTGCCAGGAGCAAGCCCTCAGGTGAGGGCAGGGGGTGCAGCTTGAACATGCAATCCCATACCACACTGTGGTGTGCTGCTGCTCAGCAATCAATTCTCACTCCAAGGGCTGCCCTTCTCCCTGCCTGGAGTTTGAGAGGTGGTGAGGAGAGAGAGAACTTGTATCAGCAGTAGTTCCTGCAGCTGGGACAGCTTCGGTTCTGCCAGACTTACCCAGGGCAGACTTGAGCACAGAAGGGCTGGCAAAGGGGGGAGCTCCACTTCCCGTTGAGTCCAAGAAAGAGTTGAGCAGTTTCAAGTACTCCATGGCACTGGAGAACTCACTGAAACAACAAGCAAGGCAGACCTTCACTATGCTGTCACACAGGGAATACCGGGGCCTAAAAGCATTTCTTAGCAGTCACAAGGCATTTTAAATTGTGCTGACCCCTTAAAGCAGCAGAAAGTTCAAGCCCTACAGGAAACACAACACTGCTGGACTGAAAAGACCACTCTGAGAGTGGAAGCACACAGATCGATGCTCAGAGAGGAGCAGCCTCACACCTCCCCATGCAAAGGTACCGGTACAGAACTAGAGTCAACTCCAGGAGCCTCATCTCATTTGCAGAGATGCTGCACATGTTACAAGTTGATCACAGGCTCCTTTTCAATCACTGCCTCTAAAAGTGGCTGAACTACTGTTCTGCAAGTGGTTATTTGCATATATGCAAATACATATGAATGCAAGTGACAACGCATTCACAGTGCTGGTCAGAAAAAGCAGCACATGCAGCAATGATCTAATTTCCTGGGACATGCTACAGAGGAAGACGTGGAGCTCCTACCCCTAGAGGGGGGCAAAAAAGCTTGCTGTATTACTAAAGCTAGTCCTTCCCAAGAGGAAACAGGACTCCCACAAGCATATTGCAAATCCACCCCGCTTATACAAATTCTGCTACTTTATCTCATCATCAACAGCAGCATCTGATCACAAGCATTTGTACTGTGGCAGCAATTAGACTGAACTGCTGCTCATTCTCTGCAATGATGCTAGAAAACAGGCATGAGATTGAAAAAAAAAGGAAGTTAAATAAGATAAACGTGCAGTATTTTCCCTACAGAGGGAAATGATGGGTTATCTTCCCATTTGAGGCTTTCACCCACACTTTCTGGGGACAGGATCCTTACAGAGCTTCCCATATATTTGCATAGTGTTTGCCTGGCACCAGTGTATCTGGGTATCAGCTAGAAGCAGTGTTGAATTACTGGCAAAGGCTGGGGCTCCATTTCCTGTGGAGTCTAGGAAAAAGCTGGTTCTGCACAAAAAGCTGCTCCAATTCCCACCTATCATCCTCTTTCATTTGGTCATAGAGTTTAGAGGCAATGATAATTTTGGCCAATGCCACCACTTGCAACACATCAGTTTGGTTTTTTACCACTGGTAGATGTGGCTCTTTAGTTAGGAGAATGCTCATGCATAAGATAGTGAGCTGGGGTGGGAGTGTCACTCCCTGACATGCGAGACGAGACCTTCATGCTCTTAGAGCTCTGCACATATGTTCTGCTGGTATGTGCACCCTAATTTTAGCACTCTTGAACATTAAACTTTGTCACAGCAGAGAAAGCACCATTCATTCAGTTCGGCAATCGACCGGGACTGTGAAAGCTGACACCAGAAATCCTTACTACACATAGGTTCACCTTTGATTCAGATGTTTTAATACAAAGAGGCAGAGTTCACTCTTCTAATAAGCTGTGGTGGCCAGACTTACATTGTCACTTCAAGTCTTAACAGGGACAAAGCACTCAGTTTGCTTCAGAGCGCTCAGACAGTGGTCATGAGCCCTGCCCCAGAGCCTGCAACTGTGGCCACCGGGTCAACTTACCATGGCTCCTCCTCCTCCTGTTCCACTATCTCTTTCCTAGTCTGAGGCTTCACAAGTGAATCCACTGCTCGCTCCAGCAGGTTCTCACAAAATGCCTGATGAACTTGTGCAATAGGATCCGCTAGAGAGGAAACAAAAACCAAACCACTTCACTTGCATACAGCAATAGCCACCCTCCAGTATAACTGAAAAGAAGAATTAAAACATGGGAGGAAGAGGAAGAGCAAGTAGAGGAAAATTCTTGAGGAATTAATGCAGTGATTTCTAAAGACAAAGTTTTCAGGGCCTTTTTAACCCTTCAATCCATTTACAAAGCTGCAGCCTTTGGCCAATATCCCCCTGGCACCTCTGCCATATGACACTTCTCACCCCAAAGTCACTCCCCAAACATTCATGACCACATTCAGGTTGCATTCCAGCATATAAAGACACAAGCATGATGACACAGCACTGTATCCAAAGGGGGAAAGACAGGTCCTGCAGGCTGAAGACACATCCCTCAGCTCCACAACCTGTCTTGCCTGTCAAGTCCACATACAAGAGCATGCTCTCAAACAAGATACCCTCTTTTGGCCTAGAGGCAGAGCGATACCCAGGCTCAAAGTGCTATGAGGCCAAGCACTCAGGATACAAGTGGCTCTCACCAGGGTTCCTCTGCGTGCAGTACAGGCTCTCCTTTGCAGCCGACTTGACCGTCCAGCTTCGCTCCACAAAAAACTTCTGTCCCAAGGGGTGGCACAACCAACGCAACGAGTCAGGAATGGCACTCCGCTCCGAGCTGCACAGGCTCTGAGCCTGGCTTAGAAAGTAGCTCTGGGGAAAGGAGAGGCTAAGGTTGAGAACAGCACCCAGGGAAAGAGACACACTACGGGGGGCAAAGGTCATATCACAATTACAGCTTGTATCATAACTGCAGACCATATTGTGATTATTGTGCTGACATACGCCCTGAGCTACAGCAATGCCAGCCTGCAGGCCTTCCCAGAGCTCTGCTTGGAGGTGTGATGGAAGAGGAGACCACAGCTCACCGCTAGGAAGCCCAGCTTGCCACCACAGCGGGTCTTCAAGCCAACCGCGGCTGTCAGGTGGATTTCTGCCATTGTGCTGGGTGGGATCTTCTCTTCTGCGCACTCAGCCAGATTCACAGCGCACAGGGCCATGTGCAAGCCTGAGTAAGCTGAGCTGGAGGGAAGTTTACCTGCATCAGGAGGGAAAGGAAAAAAGTGCTAATTCTTAGTGAAGTACTGCCAGCTGCTAAATACTACCATGATGTGCCAGGCTACTGTCCTAGAGAGACAAGAAGAACCTGTTGACATGAGAAGTTTACAACCACATATGCCTACTCTGTAGTCAGGCAGCAGAACAACCATAACTGAGTCTTTTCTCCACAGATACCAAGGTTGGTATACACCATGAGAAAGCCTTGTACAGCTAAACACGTGAGGATAAAATCATCAGTAATATCTGTCTTGCTATATTTATCAGTATCTTAAAACTAAACTCCTTTGCAGTCACCATCTGTACGTACACAGATAATATTAAGGACAACTACTTATCCCTGGTGGCATGGGTACAATTCACACAGCATTAGGCAACAGGAAGTTTAGCTTGGATTTCTGATGTATTTAGAGCCTATTAACATTGCAAATTGGTTTGCCAAGGAAACAGCAAAAACAACCGTTCACAAGCAACATTTAAGTACTTCCTTAGTACATGTGCACACAAGTTTCCAAAGCTTATCAACACCAACTGGCTCTCTACACAGCTTCAGAAATTTAAGTTCTTCCAGCAATTAAACTCAGCCCCTGCTTCCATATAACGTTCCCAAATGATACAGATGAAACAAGCCCTTAACAGCAGCAAAACAGTGACTGGACTCTATCAACTGCTGCTTGGGAAAAACTCTCAGCCATCTGTGCAGACTAGGGAACACCTAACTCAAGACATTGCTGTTCTTTGGCCCTTCTTACAGAGCTCTCTTATTGCACGAACCTGTTGTATTCTAGTAAGTGGCTCCTGAAATTTGTCAGGCTAATTCGCAAGAGCAGCCTTCCTGGAGGAGAGAGGCCGCAGTGCTCTCCCTGTATCCTCTAGGATCAGCTCTGAGCCTCTTCATATGGCAGCAAGATCCTTCACCTCTGCTCCTACCTGTTATGTGAAGCTGATGGAGCTTGTGATAAGCTAGAGCCGCATCTCGAGCACTGGTCTTGGCCTCGTCCTCAAAGCCTGCAGTGGCCTCCCTTGCCCGCCACTGATGAGAAGTCCTCTTCAGCAGCCACCGCACCAGCGCCAGCTTCTGCAGGCTATAGCGGATAACGTTCCAGGACAGGCTGCAGGCCAAGTCCAGGCGGGAAGCTGGCAGTGCTCGGCCGAGTACCGACAAGCAAGTCTGCAGGTTTGACGCAGCTGCGGCAAAATCCCCCTGCAAATAACATGAGAGAGGGTTCAACAAAAGCGCCATCACAGAGACACTCCTGGGCATTGAGAACAAGATACGCTGATGTGCAAGCTAGGACAACATCTTCAGCTGAGGGTAAAGATGAAGGCAACTTACACCAGCTTCAAAGTCGGCCTTACACATATCTTTCCACACGTGGGTCTGATCCTGCACTGTCCGAGAGACACATCAGCACTAGGTGACAGGAGCTTCCTGCCTTCTAAAACAACATGAAGTTTCCCCATATCCGAAGCCAAATGTTGCCTCAACAATGGGGAGAGCTTCCAAAAGGCTGAAGAACAGCAGACAGCAAAATACAGATTCTGGACAAAACCCAAGACCTTGCTGTGGAGATAGCTACAAGATGCAGCAGCAAGGAACAAGGACAGAAGTTAGGAGCCTCTTCCAATACTGACATTCAGCCTTGCTAATTCAGGTTGAGGGAAGTCTAAGGTGCTAGACTATCTTGAATCCACTCAAGACAACTTAGCACCAACAGGACAATCCACTCGAATACCATGCTCCTGCAAATGCCAAGCCACTGTCTCACCAGGCAACATTTATCCAAGCCCTCTCCTAGAGGATGCACTTGATGCAAAACAGCAAGTCAGCTTTACCCGTGCCAAATCCAGGTCCGCTTGCTTGCGATGCCTCCAGAAGGTGACCGATGACAGGGAGTGCAGCCGGGTCACTGGCTCTCCATGCACAAGGAGCTTTATGAACACACTCAGTACAATCACACCATTCACAAGCCACAGGATCAGTGTGGGCATCATCCATCCAAACCAGCCACCTGCATCTACAATGGACATCCCAAACAAGGAAAGGTAAGAGTTAATCTGGACACCAAAACCCCCGCAACAGGACGAGCAGAAGACCCAGAAGGATGTCTTGCTATGCTTGCCACATGTGGTATCAACTTTTGCAAAGGCTGCAGTTTAATCAGGAAACACCTGTATCTACAGCTCTTCATCCAAACTCCAAACCACAACATTCCCAGCCAAATAAAAGCAGTGATTTTTACACACCAAGTTTATAAAAACAAGAAAACCAACAAAAACCACGAACCAAACTGAATCAGTGCCCAATTTTCCTACAGTACCTTGTATCCTGATTTTTCTATTAAATACACCCATCTGACCTCACTACTTCAGTGTCATTTTCTGGTATTAAGGAAGCATATTTACCAGTCGAAGAAATTACAGCATGCCTACAGAATCCCCTGCCTACCCCTTAAGCTGCTGTACTCCGAACTATGAGTATTATGGAATGAGTGTGTTGAACAAGATAGTGTTGCTATGGGGTCTTGCAACTGTTTCTGAAGTAATTCTTCACCTATTACTTTCCTATTTAAGTTACAAAAATCAGTCAGTTACCTTAAAAACAAATATAAAGTGAACATGCCTCAAGGACTGGTGAGGACAGGAGGAAGCTCCTCACCCTGAACTACTTTTCTAGGGTCTACTCTGAGAGCCCAGGCTGCTGGGCTACAAGCGGGTACTCCCTCTACCTCACCACATATGGCTGGTTCTGTGCAAGAACAACGCTGAATGTGGATGCAAATTGGAACCAGGTCCAAGCACTCTCACTGCAGCCCTGCACTACCCCCTCCCAGCCATTAAACAAAGACATACAACCCCTTGAGCACACAAACCCATCCCACTGAGCCACATCAAAAGCCCACCTTGCAACCTGCAGCTGTCACTGCAGATGACAGCTTTTAGGTCTTTAGGGAGACCATGTAAGCCCGGCCACTTCCTGTGGTCCAGACTATCCAGGTTCCTTACCTGACTCAACGGCCAGCACGCTCCTGCCGGAGCCATGCCGCACCAGGCTGTCAGACTCCGGGGTTCCTCGGGCATCCAGCAGGGATGTCAGAGGATTGAAGGAAAGGCAAAGGAATGTGAGAGCACAAAGGAGTATTCGAGAGCGATCCACCATACCAAGGGCCACAGGAGGAGAGTCAGGCTCATCTTTAACCTTCAAAGGAGTGGAAAAAAAAGGAGAAAAAACCTGCATATCATTTCATAGAACAAAAAATACTTATGCCAAGGGAGGGGTAGGGAAAAAGGAGAACAAAAACACGTTTTAAAATCTGCTTTTAAGGTCAAGATCAGCAAGAACTCCAGTGAAGCTTCCCCTAGCTTAGTAAGATAAGACTAAAGTATTTGAGTGCCTTCACCTTCATTCTGCTCCCAGTTATTTCAGTTATCATTAACTGGATCCCTGGGTTAGGCTAGGATTAACCTTTACCGCCTTTACTTCTTCTGTGATACCGACAAAGCTAACCTTCAGCCAAAGACAGCTAACAGCTGTTACTGTGGCTACTTAGAGTATCATTAACCATAGGCGATGCCATCGTCCATTTCCAAGTTCTCCGGGTTATCCACTGGACATATATATATCTCCCTGGAAAGCTGTGGGCTCTTCAGGCCATGAACATGCACCATAAGTCCACAGAGACTTTACAGGGGCTGAAGGCCAAGTACAGTTCTTCTAGCAGCTAAGGTGTGGCGCAGATAATACAGCTCAGGAAGTAGTCTCAATCATTTAAGAACAGATAAAACACACCAATGCACCTCCTCGTCCTTACAAGGGATCTCTGTCCCCTACAGATCTGCTTGCCAGATGTCTGCTGGTTCTACTCTTCAGAATGAGGAGAATTTAAATTCTGGCCCTTACATATCCCTGAAGTACATGCCCTGAATTTGACAACTTAAGTCACAAATACCTTTGCATCATCAAGGAGTGGACTTCCTGGCTCTGAATCAATGGAATAGGGAGAGAATCCAGCCTGTGATCCCGAGTCAGAGGCTGGAGGAGACATCAGCAGCACATTCTGATTGAAGTCATCAATCTTCAGATCCACATCGTTGTCAACCAGGCTGCTTAGGTCAATGCCCTTCAACAGCTCTGCAAAAATCAGAGTGCATAATGTACATGTTTCTTGATCCTGCATCCTGCCAGTATCTCTCAGACTGGACACCAAACACCAGTCATTATTGATACAACCTCTGTCAAGGGTAAGAAACTGCAAAAGTCATCCTAACATTTATGCTGTGTCCCCTCCCCACTGCTGCACAGCCTCCGTAACTTACTGTTTTTTTGGTTAGCCAGCTTCAGAACCATGTTCTCCTGCCTCAGCTTATGGTTGGCCTGCTGTAGGTACTTAATGTAATCAATGGCTTTTCTCAGGACTCCAGACTTGTGCATCTGCAAGGAATTAAGACATAGAAGGAAGTTTACATGGAGAGTGTCAAAGGGTCACTCCTGCCTTGTAGGGATACCACAACTCTTTGTATCATGTGCTGATGGAGAGAAAGAGGGTGTAAAGGACCACTCAGCAACCATAAAAAAACTAACAGCAGGGCACACTCTGCAGCCAAGGCAACAGACAGATCTTACAAATAAAGTGCAATAGAAAGAGATTAACATCCAAATTACAACAGAGCTCACACCTAGGTTTCAGACAGAAGTAGTCCTTCAAAAGCACTGCAGTTTTGAAATGAAGTGGCTCTTCTGGGATGGAGCAAGCTGCAGTCTGTTAACCATCATTCACTGTTTAATTCTGAGATAAGTGGCTCTCTCCTTGCCTCACTCCCTTGACCATCCCCATGAAATTACTTGCTTCCAGCAGCAGCAGACAGGTTAGCTTGTAACACAAGCACAAAGTACTAGGAAGCCACTGCACACTACCAGTGTTCTTAAAGCGTAAGCTCCCAATTCCACCCAGAAATAGGAGGTAACTTCACCAGTGTATGCACGTGTGGAGACCATGCAAGGTATCAACAACACTGCTCCCTGCTCTGCCAGCATGAGGTAACGTGAATGGAGCAACCCTGAATACATGGTGCAAGAAAGTTTCTAATATCTGAGCAAATACTTCTTACCACTCAATATCTAAAGGAAATATATGGGAAAACTCTGTAAACCCTCATCTCTACTGCAGTTATATGGAAAAGGAAACTTAAGCAAGCTCTGGTCTGGCAGAGTTATCAAAACATCCACCCGGATACTCTACGTAGAGGGCCTACATAAATTAGGCCTAACAAAAGAACCAACACATAAGGAATAGCTCATTTTCAAGAAACAGCACCACTAGCACAATAAAGTAAGCATTTTACAGGTGACCCTTCCTGAATACAATTATCAATCTTTCCATCACACAGGTGACTGACAGCAAGGATAAGACACCAGTCCTATCTCAATACATGTGTGCATACTATTAAGTCACATGTACCCAACAGCTTCACTTAATAGAGCAACAAGCACCCCAAGACAAAGAATTTATGACACTAGATTTGCTCTTACTCCATGTCTTTACCTTAGCATCTGTGCCCATGACAAGGTCCTTCAATTCAATGATCTTGTCATTTATGGATGACCGGTAACGCTTTTCAATGATGTTGTGAGTTGTTCTCCTCTCTCCTTCTTTAGGTGGTTCTGGCTGCTTGACACCCCCAGGGACTTGCTTGATAGGCACCTTTTCTTGTCCCACCATCACTGGCATTGTGGTCAAAATGGTCCCGTTGCTCCCAACGAGGGTCTACAAAGACCATGTGTAACCAGTGTCACAAACAATCGACCAATTTAGGTAAGGTTTATGATGGTAAAAGAAAAAAGAAAGCAAACAAAAGAAAAATCAGGAAAAGTTTGCAAAGCTCAGAAGAGATAGGCCAGTTTCATCCCATCCACCTCAGCTGGCATGCGCATTGGCACAGCAACACAGGAAAAGTCTGCCACTCCGCCTCCTACACTGGTCACTGTGGAGCAAGAACACTGCTTGTTCCCCAAGAGCACCAACACACTTCTGTCAATACCATGCTCTGTTTCTCCGTTAAACAGAGAAATGAACCAAGGCTCCTTGGTGTTCCTACAATCCTTACACCTCAAGCGTCCAAATCCACCTCTTCTGTGGACAAATAAAGTCATCGAATCAGCAACAGGCAATGCTACTTCCAGACTGGTAAAGGCAGTGTTAGAAAGGACATGGCTATGGAAAAAAAATCCCTTGGCTTGAGCATTGCAGCTGCTGAATTCAATTAAATGGACAAAAAAAAAATCCATAACTTATAAAAGTGCCTTAAGATGAGGAATTAAGACTGGCAGGAAAAGCTCAAACAAGGACATCTAGATGTAGGATAAACCATCTACACCAAACTAAAGCAGCATGTACCCTGCGATAAAAGATGACAAATTTCACCAAAACGGTTGCACAGAGGGGCTTCTAGGACATCTGTAGTAAAGAAAGGTTAAACCGCTTGATCCAGCAAAATGAGATTGAGAAGGTTACACGTGTTCTCTGAAGTACACCAAAGATCAGGGAAGTGGCTATGGAGAGGAAGAGGTAATCCTGCCAAGAGGCAGACTAACAAAAACAAGGATAAACTAGCCATGAGCAACTGCAGGAGTAATTCTGACATTGAAAGAGTCTTCTAATTGGGATATTGGAAATTAATTGAGTTTCATTTCAAGCTGGAACTTGACAAATAAGTGACTGTAAGTCCTCCACCTTTCCTTGGCTAATTTCCACCAAATTTCAATGTGTTCAAAACGCTTTAGAGAGTCTATCTCGGACAGACGCAATCACAAAAGCCTCATCTTTGTATGAAAATGTCACCTAAAAGCAATCAGGTTAATTGAAGATTTTAGCCTGGCTGTGAACAAGTACATACAAAGCCTACCATGCTATACAAAAGTCAAAACTTAAGTCTAGACGTGCAATTTTGTCTCTCCCAGTAAATATTTGACCAGGGGTATCTGTTAGAATGTACAAGATCGTAATAAATGTGTCATTGGGGGCACAAGTTTCTCAGAGTTGATAAGAAGTGGAGGCCATGAAGCACAGCTGCTATCTCCAATGATTACAGAGTCCTCACTGCAAATGCCCTCTGAAGAGCAGCTTAATTAGTTATCAGATCCAACATACTGCTATTACAGACTACTGAGGGGGAAAGGAAAGTTCCACAGGTATTTTGAGTGAGTTAGCTTTCATTTTCAAGTGTCTCCCAGAGGTTAAAAACTGGATGGAATTTTTAGGTCATGTTCCTCTCCTTGTAATACCAGAAAAAGGTAAACAGAAACATGCCCTTGGTCTTTGCTTACTGGCCATGGGAGGCTGCCAAGAAAGTACAATCTGTGTGTTTAGCCTTGGCAGAAACAGGGTATTAGTCGCTCTGGACAAGTCTAGAGCAGCCCTCAAAACCCCTCCCATTTGAGCCACTGCAGAATACTAATGCCCAGGTCTCCTCACTGAGTTAAGAGGAAAGGAGGTCAGTGAGGAAGGAAGAAGAACATCCATATGGTACCTGCAGAGCTGTGGTCTGAATGGGAGCAGTGAGTGTTGTCAGCGCTGGGTTCTGTACTGCAGCCATAACAGGATTACCATCCGCTTTCAAGGTTGTCAAGACAAGAGAGTCCGTTTTTATGATCTGAGGTTGGACCAGAACCTAGGTTGAAAAGAGTCAGAGGTGAAGGTGAGAGCAGGCATGTATTTCCCTGCTGATCTCAGTAGCCAGAAGTAAGCAATAAGAGAGCTGTAACTTTACATATCAGTGGATGTAGCGGGGCAAGTATTTCTTTCACCTGCATCACCTGAAAGTTTTTTGTCAGACCCTCATGCAAACTCTGACCATGAGACACTGAACAGTGCTGGAGGAAGGGGAGCAGAGGAAGCACCAGGACATTGGTTTTCAAACCAATCACCAGAAGTTAACACGTGTGAAAAAACCCACAGAAGAGCTGATGGAAACGCTCCCTTCCTCTCTTTATTACACCTATAATTAGCTGTCTGCATTAACTGGTTGAGTACTCAGAGTCTAACATGGCTAGGACACACTTACTTTGGCAAATACCTGTAGTAGCTTTCCCCCCACTCCAATGTCACTGAAAGAATTTCTACCATTAATATCAAGCAGATCCACACCAACTGCAACTCATTTTGCCATAATACAGCTTGCTGCATTATTTTCTCAAATACCTTGTTAACTTTTAAATATGGAGAACACTGTAGATGACACAAGACAACTGAGCCAGAGCAAGTCTGCCATACTGAGACAGTCCCCTAGCCACAAACATTTTTATCCAATACAAAGACACACACGAGTGAAAAAGTCTTCTGTATGTCTTAAAACAAAATCACATGACACTGTAGCAGGAAGAAGATCAAAGAAACTGTGGGAGAAGAATTGGAAGACGACATTCCGGTATCAGCCACCCCTTATAAGACGCTGTAGATGTGGTGGGCTTGCAAAGAAGCAGGCAAAAGTCAAAGAAACCTTGTTCAAGTAAGGTTTCCAATCTGGTTTGGCAGCACCAGGTTACAGAAATATTTCAGACCAAGTTTAGTTATGCATGTGATTCAATGAAAATGGCTTCTGAACGTGGCTCACTGCTTGGAAGTCACACCATAGCTCGCAACAGGGACTCTCACACATGACTTGAAGTAAGATGCGTCTGGAATACAGACTGGTTAAAAATACCTCTCACACATAAAAATGCTTGTGCAAAAGCAAGGATCAGGACCGCCAGCTCTACAAGCTTCACCCCCTTTTCCCTGCAAGCCATGGGACCAGACCTGCAAAAGCAATTCCTCCTGCTGCTGGAACCCTGCCTCACTCTGTTTTCACTTACTGGAACTTGCTGGACCTGTGGTGCAGCAACCGTCTGGACTGTGGCTGGCGTTAATGTCTGGATGGTGCCGTTGGCAGCTTGTGTTAGCACTCGCTGGGCCTGCACAGTCTGCACTTGCTGCTGGATGGTAACTGGCTGTACCTGGGAGGACGTCACCAGGCTCTGGACTTGAGGCTGGAGAACTAGAAAGCAGAAGAGAGATGTCAGAAATAGACCAGAGACACAGGTCCCCATTCTGGAGCCTGCAAACGCTCCCAGCTTCACTCCTCTTCTTCTCAGAGCTTCTTAGTACGCAGCATTCATCTAACACATCCCACACGTTGGGAAGCTTCCAGCTCCTTTGGTGCCTCCTGCAAGAGGACACTGCACCTAGAATAGAAGCTTCCCAGGAGTCACAGAGGATCAGCTAAGAGAAAACAAAGTCAAAAACCTTCGCTCTGCTAGCACAGGACTCATGATTTCAGTGATATTATTCAGTACATCCAACCAGCACTTGCCCACTCCTGCTCATCCTGGTGGTCCCTAGGATCATACTCATCATGCGAAGAATCAATACCTACTGAATAGGATCAAGGCAACCCGCATTCACAAAGGAATCATTGGTCATCATGAAAGGTCCTTACAAGTGCCTCTGCTCAATGCAAGTACAGCACTTGAGAATTTAGTAGTTAAAACATGCCTTCACTCTGGACTGCCACATGGGAAAGGCTGGAGCTTCAGGACTGGATCTGCCTGCTGCACCCATCAGCGGGAGGGCAGCGTTGCAAACAACCGCATTTTAGCCATACTTTTCTCAAGCCTCTCAAGAATCATAAGAGAAGGCCGCAACAGAGGAGAGCAGCAAGAAGACAACTACTGCAAGAGACCACACAAAAGATCTCATTTGTGACAGCTGCTCATGCTCCCCCAACTCCAAAGCCAAGCAGGCAGGAGAAGGGACACCCCACGGGCAGCATCACATGGAAAGGATCGTCATGCTTGTCATGGAGGTCGAACACTGACATTGTTAATTGCGAGCACCCCAACCACTACCTTGGAAACCGGTGGCTGCGTTCTGGTAGATCACAGGCTGCTGGATAATCCTGGTCTGGGGAGCAGAGCTGAAGGTCGGCGCAATCATCACGGCCTGCTGCTGGAGCTGGGGTTGGAGCGGGGGCCGGGGCTGCAGGAGCGGGGCTGAGCGCGGAGGGGCTGGAGGCGTTGCCTGTGCCGCTTTGGCAGGCAGGCTCTGGAGCTGGGGGGATGCAGGGGACGGTGGGAAGGGCTGGAGCTGCACTTGGCTGTACGGCCGCTGCAGCTGCGGCTCCAGGGTCCCACCACTGCTGCTGCCCTGGAAGGTGCCACACAAGTGATCCGAGAACAGATCCGGGAAGTCCCCTGCCTGGTTACTGACGAACTGCAGCATCTCTGTAAAACAGAAGGAAATGCGTTCAGTGCTGGTTTACTGCCCGCACGCTTTGACACCCACCACTACATCAGGACTTGGATGACAGCATGCGCGCACAGAAGGGAGCTCTGGGTCTTTCAAAACCTCCAGAGAACATACCACACCAACTGGACATCTCCAGATGGAAACCGAGAGGGGGCCAGCATCCACCTGCCTCTCGCTGTTCAGAGCAAAGGGCAGGACTCTCCTCCACCACCTTCCCAGACTACAAGATCCAAGCACAGACCAGAACTTCTCCATCTCCAATATAGCTAAAATACTATTCTCATTCCATCCCTGCTCCAGTCTAACCCTTGCAGAAGGAAGAAACAAAGCACCTTTGCAAATCCAGCACTAACCTTTCTCCCACTCAGCTTTTGGGGCGCTTTCAAGCCCCCTATCCCTCCTGCCTCACTGATTATCTGGAAAATGAAGAAATGGAATAAGAATTCATCTTACCTTTGTTTTACTTTCAAGCATACCAGAAACTGGAAAAAACACACTAAAGGAAACACCACCTTATAGAAGTGTTGAAAGAAAGAGAAATCCACACAAGTGTTTAAACAACCAGAATAACTTTCTGTGTTGGATTTTGCCTATTTACCCCTGCCTGCAATCACTGCACAGCAGTTTCTCTCCATCCCACCTTCTCCAGGATTTTATCAGCCCACATCAAGAGGGTGCTACTGCAACACTACAGCTCTCCCCCCACAGGAAAAGAAATGCACATCCAAGAGATCATTGTTCGTAAGTGAAGCTTCCTTTTCTCTCCATCTAATCCAATGTAATCCAATTACGCACCTAATCTACCTGAATGCTTTCCCTGTTCTGTGCGGGAGGTGGCACGAGGAGTTAAGACATCCTTCCCCACTGCAGGATCTGCCTAGGCTGCACTGGCTCCACCATTGCTCTCTGAAAGCCATGTTTATTTTTCTTCTGGAAGCAGGAAAAAAAGGGAGGGGACCCACAAACATGACTGAGGGTTTATAACTCAATCATGAATTCAGGTTTAGAAAGTAGAAAATAGCTTTGTGGTTTATAGGAAAAAATGCAGCAGAGGGTCCTTACACCAGGAGCTCTCTCATCCACAAAACCGAAAGACGCTGCTGCTGTGGTTTATGAAGGGGGTTTGGAGAAGCAAACTTTCCACTGTTTCCGTGGACATCGTCCCAGCAATAAGAGAGCTATTCATCTGCCACCCACATGCTATACAATTAATTTGCCTGACGCTCCTGAGACAGAGCAAAGGGATTGTCCTCCAAGCCTCCTGCTCCCTCAGTGAATGTATCATGGAAATAAAGCAACGTGGTGAAACGACTCCCCTTCCAACAGCAATCTTTCCACACCCTCAGAGATGTTGAAGCATTGACCATGACCATTGCTCTAAGAACTCAGGTCTGTTGCACGGAGAAGCTTGGGAGGGGACGCGTCCTCTTAACCTATTTATAACCTGACGCTAAGGAGGGACGCAGTTCTCCAGCATGGAGCGGCAGCAGCCCTCAGGGACCAGCTGGACCAAACCTTTGTCTCCACTTTTAACTAGAGAAATTAAAGATTTTAGGGGTTTTTTTTAATGCAGCACCTCACTAAACTTCCACAAAACCCTACCAAGGCAAGGAGGGCTGTTTAATGCCTCTGCATGGACCCTAAGCAGCTTTTCACCCTCCAACCGACTGTAGCTAAGACCATCCCAAACAACCCTCAACATGGTAAACTTGATATTCCCAACTACATGCTTCTCCAGACCTTCATTTGATGGCACTGCTATTTCACTGCCAGACAGCACTACCTCAAGTGGGGAATAAACATAAACTGGACACGATTTTATCTGGAAAAGTAAATTCCAGTGCAAGAGCCAAATTTCAAGTACTGTGTTTTAAAGAACATTGTGTTCAATACAGACTGACTATCTTAGTAAAAGAAACTACTCTTGCTCTCAGGAGTTAAATCACATCTTTATCACAGACTTAACTTTGACTAAGTGCAAAATGTCTAATGATTAATCTTAAGGAATTAGACTGCCAGAGGATCCAACCCACCTCTTTTAAAGTGCCCAAGAGCTTTCCTAGTAGCATCACACGAACAATCAAAAGTGGGAGAAACAGCAACACCCAAAATCCAAATCTCTGCCTTTTTTTAAAACACCTTTGCCTACACAGAGAACAGGGAGAGCGTTTCTATTAACTGTTAGAAAGCTCACATGCTTTTGGAGGACAACTACCAGTGATAAATCCATCATTGCCATATCATCCACACCCTCTGTGTTGAAGATGTCTTGGCCCCTAACACAGCGAGATGTCACTGCAGAAAACTACCCCGGCCCAGACCAAGGCTAAGAAGTGTCCCTAAGGTACTGTGAAACCAAACCCACTGAGCACTTTCACTGCCCAGTGCCCAAATACCTGGCAAAGAGTCAAGGGCTGGGCTTTAGCTGCCTCTCCCAGGCAGTGGCTCAGCACTCCTGCACATGGGCTGCTCTTCCTCATGCTCCTGGAAATGTGGTGCTTTGACAACGGAAAGCAGTGGAGATCCCAACCAAGACAAACAACTCATCCACCCTGAACCCAGACATGCTTCACACCCACAACCAGCTTGGGCCTCGCTCTCCAGCACTGCCCTGCCAGTGGCTGGCAGGGGAGCTTGTGCCGGGGCAGGAGGCAGAGCCAGCTCAGCAACAGGAATCCCTGATCAGCCTCGTGCCCCATCCTGAAGCAGCATCCTGGTGAGCACGGACATCCCAAGCAGTTGGTGCATCTGCCCAGTCAGCGTCACTCCTCCTCCACTGCCAAGCATGAAAATCAGGCAGCGACGGTCCCTCAGCCTGGAGGGAAGAGGAACACCAAGACCTGCCAACAAGACAGCCTGAAACCAAATCAAAGCCCTCGCAAAGTTTCAAACCTTGAGATGGATCCATGACAGATGGAGCACAAAAAAAAAAAACCAAAAAAGCAGGACTGCCATATACCTCCCCCCAGGAAAATCCACCCCGGGAGCTGGGGAGGGTGAAGCTCCTTTTCCTCAGTTACTCATCGCTCTGAATCACACCTCCCCAGGCACACCGTGGCTCCACGTTCATCAGAACTCCATTTCCATATGGATCCTGAGAAGTCATTATGTGATGCTTTAACCACAGCAAACAATGCCTTTCGTTAGCACCAACTTTAAGAGTGATATAACTAAGCGCCTTATGTTCTCATAAGGGACTCTTCTTTTACATGCCATAAGTTAAAAACAGGAGGGTATACATTTTGCCCCTCTCTACACTGCAAATCAATCGCAACTAGAAATACAAAAGCACAGCTTCAGTTCTACCTCCCAGATGCTAAATAAGAACGCTTTGGCCATCACCTCCCCAAAGCTGAGCTCTCTTTGGGATTACAGCCGAGCAGAGCAGGGGAGTGGAGCCAGGTCCCCATCTCCAGCCGACAGCTCATCGAGAAATTACATTTGTAATGGGTTTTCAGGAGCTGTTTGGGAAACTCCTGGCGAGGCGCTGCACGCGAATGTTTCACTTCCCTGCGCTTCAGTGGGAACCACAGCGAGCTTGAGCTCTGCCATCGATGGGCGAAGTTTTGGGAAAAAATCAAGGACATTTAGGGGAAAAAAGGTGAAATTTAGGGGAAAGAAGGTGAAATTTAAGCAGTGACACCTGTTTCGGTGAAGGGGGGCAAGGCGCGGCCTCCCACAGGCACGAGTGGCAGCACAGCCCCGGCCATCGCGCAGGATCGAGGGAACAGAAGGGTACCCTGGGCAGCACTGTCTGCCCCACGAGAAGGACCCCCCCCAACGCGTTACAGCCTCGACACCCCCTGCGTGGCCCGGCCCCCTGGGAGCGGCTGTGAGGCGACCCCGGGTGGGAACCGTCACCGGCCTCCCGCGCCACGCGGGGAGACACGCGTGCCCGCTCGCCAGGCCAGCGCTGCGCGGCGGGACGCCCCACGCGTGCTGGGACCACAACCCGCGACCCGAGCAGCGGGACCACGCCGGGGCGACCACGCCGCTCCCCACCGGGGCGGAAAGGGGGCACGACACGGAGGGAGATACACGCACTTACCCAACCCCCCCCCCCGCGGAAGCAGCACCCCGGGCCCGTAGGGAAACACGGGAGCAACCTCACACACACGCCGTTCCCTCCCTCCCTTCCTTCCTTCCTTCCCTTCCCGCGGCGCTCACCGTCGATGTCGCCCAGGGTGAGCTCGTCGCCCAGCTCGGTCAGGCTGTCCATGCTCTCCACGCCCAGCTCGCCGCCCTCCATCGCGCTGGGCCCCGTCGCGGCCCGGCGCTCCGGCGCATGAACCCCGCCACAGGCGCTCAAGCGGAGGCCGCTGCCGGCTATCGCCGCCGACCCCGCGCCATCTTGGGCCGCCCCGACCGGCCGGAGGCTCCGCCCCCCGCCACGCCCCCCGCGGTTTGTTGTCAATGAGACCAGGTCGGCCCCGGCCAATCGGCGGCCGCGGCAGCGCGTGGTGTGATGGCGCGTCAGCGATCAGCAGCTTGCGATTAGCATATGGAATCCCGCCCCCTTCATTAGAATATTCATGAGGAGGCGGGGCAAAAACTGTAGGCGGCACGCCGCGGGCACTCGCGGAGCGGGCCCAGTGTTGCGGTCTCGCCTCTGCCTGCGGGACACCCGCCGGGACATGGATCGCATTCCTGGGCTTGGAGGGGATAAAGGCCAGGTGGAAGACAGCGGTGATGGTGCTTAAAAGATGGGGATTATCCCGCCCCGCTGGCACCTCCTTCCCTCCGTAGCTCCTTACGGACCCCCGTCTCCTGAGGGGCCTGACCCACCGCCCTCCGGCACACTCCGGCTCTCACCAGGAACAGGAGCAAGAGCCAATCTTTTACTTGATAAAAAAGAAATAAAGTCAATTTTATTTCACTAAAACAAAACACGCACCTGTTGCCAACCCCCGGCCGGACAGACCTGGCTCTGCGCTTAAACATTCAGGAAGTTTCCCCCTTCCCAAAGGCCGTGGTGCCCCAGCTGGGCACAGAGCAACTGCTTCTCCAGGACAGGCCCTCTGCAAGAGCCTCGTCTGCTGCCAGTTCATCAGCAACCACGGGAAAGCACAGGGCTGTTGCGCAGGGTCCCAAGGCCAGGGCACTGCCTCCGACCCCCCTGCAGCCCAGACGCTATGGGCGTGAGAACAGGCTCACAGGGCTCAGGGCTGGTTCCCCAGCACCGTCAGCATCAGCGGTACTCGCACTATGCGCACCCATCAGCTGCAAAGAAGGCAAAGAACTGAAACCCTTCCTTTCCAAAGATTCAGCGCATGTTTGCCTCCCTTCTGGGAATGCCCGCTCAGGAGAGCAGGATGTTGTTGCTGGGCCAGGAACTGATGCAGCTGCTGATGAAACACGTTGCTTGATGAAACAGGCGCCAGGAAGACGGGAGAGCTGCTCCGGCAGAGGTAGCGGCTGGGCAGAGACCAGGTATAACCGGGTGGGGGTGCCAATGAGATCACCAGTCTAACCAAAAAAAGAACCACCCCAAAACTGAGCAAAGCAGCATTGCTCATGAGGCTGTTTGGTGTGACACGCTCCCAGCCCACCATGACGGAGGAGGCACGTTCAGTGCGGGCCATGCTGTGGAGGGGGGGATCCTCCGGCTCCCCCTCACCCTTACTTCCCCACATGCCATGGGGATGGCCCCACTGCCTTCCCGATTGTGCTTTGGTTCTGCGGAAGGGGAACCCCACGTCAGCCCCCCTCAGCCCCACTGGGGCAACCCACCAGCACCGCCACCCGGCCCTGGCTGAACCAAAGAGAAAGGCAATGAAACAAAACCCCACGGCACAAATGGAAAGGGACCACTGGGCATCGGACCGAGGCCACCAAGAGGGAGCTACAGCTCTGACTGCGAGCGGGAGATGCGCGGGCCCTTGCGGATCTCCTTCCGCTTCTCCTCCTTCTTCCTCCGCTTCTCCTCCTCCCGCAGCGCCTTCTGGAAGGTGTCGGCGCTGGGGAAAAACTGTGGGGTGACAGTGAGGGGTCAGCACGGGGGAGCCCCTGCAGCCTCCCAGAGGCACAACCACCCCAAACCCGCTGCAGCCCCAGGAGGTCTGAGATTGGACATGGCACGAGGGGAATGGGGTCCTGACATTCCCATGGGCCACAGGAGGGAGGAGATGGCAGCACATGCCCTAAGCCAACCGCAGCCCAGCAGGGGAATTTGACAGGCGTGTTTCAACCGTGCTTCCTCTGTGATGGGGTTTTTGGCCGTTCCCCACCAAGTCACCGCCCAGAACAGGGAAGCCCATGGGGTGAGCTGGTGGCATTGCCGCCTTACCTCGGAGTGGTCCACTTTAAAGGGATTACGGTAATCGGGTGATTTCTCACTGATTCCCAGCTCCTGAGCCATCTGCAGAGCAAAGGAAGACTGCATTGGGAAGCGGCAGCTCCCACCTGCACCCCCTCCATGGTCTCTTCTTCCCCACCAGCCCCGTCCATGTTCTTCCTCATCCCTCAGCCCAAGGACAACCCTCAGACATGCGGTACACTCCCCATGCCCTCCTTTGATCCCCAAAACCTCAGCCCCCCAGCCCCAGCAGCAGAGAAGGGATCAGGAGCCGTACCAGCCCCAGGACCTGGGAGTGGGGTCCCTGCTCAAACACGCCTGTCAGGTTGCAGAAGCCGATGCCCCAGCGGATGAGGCTGTTCCAGTTGGAATTGCGGTCAAAGTAGTGGTGCACAATCTTGGGGAAGCGCAGGACGACGTCCCCAAAGAAGGCCGTGTTCTCCACTACGTGGGAGTACGCTGTGGGGAGAGCCACCAGCCCCATCGGCACGCAGGACCCATCCCACTGGTGAGGGCAAGTGGGCAGGCTGCCCAGGTCAGAGAGGCAGCAGTAAGGTCCCTGATGGACAGGGACCAGCCCAGGTCTGGTCTGGGTAAACAGCGGTCCCAGGAGGAATGGCAGCAGTGCACCGGAGCACTAGGAAAGGGAAGGGGTAAGGATAGGAGAACACCTACCATCCTTTATCTTTTCATCCTGAGGGAATGGTCCATCGGGAGGCACGTCGGCAGCAATGAGCACAGCCCGGGAGTCCTCTAGCACCTGCCAGAGCCCTTAGTTACTGCCCCAGTCTGCTTGCCCTTCCCTGTACCCCAGGGGTGCTGCCCCAGCCGCCCCACTTGGAAGCCCCATAGCATCCTCCCTCTAGGACCTAAATCCCACCCAGCTCTTCTCTTTGACCCCACAGAGCCCCCCGGTCCTCCCCAGCTCCACGGCACACCGAGCCCAGAGGGTGGCCTGTGCTGTGGCTCACTTTGAAGAGTCCCTTGAGCATGATGTCAATGATTTTGTACTGCTGGTTGATGTCGTTGAGCTCTATCAGGTTCTTAAGCGCATTCATCTGGTCCTTGCGCTTCACCTCAAACAGCTTCTTATCTGCACCGCCGTCAAGGGCACCACCGGCACGCTCCCACTACGCTCCCACCACGCTCCCACCACGCTCCTGCCATCTCCCTCAGCCAGGCACCCAGCACCATCCCATGCGGCACCTGAGGGATGGGGGCAGTGCCTGAGCCACGATGAAACACGGTTTTCCAGTGAGCCGCTGTGCCCAAACATCCCAGTGGGACACTTAACAGCACCGGGTGCTCGTGGGGACCTTTCCACTCGCCAGACGCTAGCTGACAGTGGAGGGGGAAGATCAGTTTCTCATACTTTGCCTGCTGACCAGGGGATACTGCCATGTGCTAAGAAGGGCCTGCATTACTCCACCTCCTCGTGGGCAATAAAAGCCTGTGGCACAGAGGAGACCAAGGGCCACAAGCCCAGGAGCCCTCTTCTGTTACCTCAGCCAGTGATCCCAAGGCACAGGCATGCTCTGCCACCCAGCTGGCCATCCCAAGAGCAGACTGGGAAACATGCTCAGCACCCAGGATGCTGGAATGGACAGGAAAAGCTCTGTGCTCGGGAGAACACCACTGAAAAACCCATCCTCTGCTCCTGCATGGAGTCAGGCACTCGGTGTGCGAACCCAGGAACTCGGTTAAAGAGCAACGAGACCACTGCTCAGTGGTTCGGGGTCCTCCCTCTCCCACCGTCCTGCCCCCACTCTGGTGGTCTCTGCCCCTCTCCCTGCAGCCCCGAGCAGGCACAGTGCATCCACAGGACAGGAGGGGCAGGCTGTGGAGAAGGATACAGATCTCCAAGCCAGAGTCCACCCTCTGTTTCCCCAGGTCAGTGAGGCTGCCCCGGGACAGCAGCAGCGCCAGCAGCACAGGGCAAAGGAAGAGAAGATCCATGTCGGCCGCTGCAGCCTGCAACAAAACGGACCAACAGAACCAGTGAGGAGACTGACCACAGTCACACGGGCCCCTCAGGACCCACAGCACATTGCCTTTGGGTCCCCGCCTGCCTCTCCCCTGCCCCCATGAGGGGCTTGAGGGAGACAGTGGCCAGAGCAGGGTGACAATGCCGTGCTGCAGCCAGCCCTCCTCTCTGCCTGCCTCCACTGCTGGCCGGGCCCCCGGGCACCTGGCTGAGCACTGACCCAGCACAGAAGCAGAGTCCTACCCCTTCTCCCAGAAATAACACTGGCTTTTTGCTGGGTTTGCAAGTCCAAGCAGCCCAGCAGCTGCAGCAGCAGGGCCGCAGGCGGAGAAGGACTGCCAAGGGGCTCCAGTCCACCTCTCCTTCAAGCACCGGGCTTGGCCACCTCAGCCATCTCCACCTCTCAGGGTGCCGGTACCTGGATCCTTCCCCTTGCTACAAGCTGGGTGCAAGCTGCAGGCCCCACACTGACGAGCAGCAGTTGGGTGACCTGCTGGCAGCTGTCCCCATGCACGTCCTCCCTTCTGCAGGAATGCGGTCGGGCAGAGCTGCTCCTGGCGAGGAGGGTCCCTCAGACAACACAAAGAAGAGAAGCTACAAGAGAAGGTTCTTGAGAGCAAGGACCCTAGGGACAGCCTAGACCCTGTAAAGGAGAGCAGCGCCTCTGCCTGCGGGCAGTGCGACTCGGGGCAGCCAGTGCACAGGGATGGTGTTCCCAAGCAGTGGCCACCAGCAATTACGGGAGCAGCAGCAGCTCCCTCAGAGCATCCCCCAGCTGCCTCCTGCTCCCGAGGGAGGCAGATGTGTAAGGCCACCAGCGCTGCCCTCACCCTGACACCCACTCCGCTTCTCAGCCCGCGCTCCCCTGCGCAGCAGAGCCTCTCCACAGTGCTGACGCTGGAACACGAACAAATCCCTTCATCACACCGGACCCAGGCGGCTCCTTGCTGGCTTTTCTTTTTTAAACAAATCTGTCCAGCCTCAGGCCCATGAGCGAGGCAAAGCTACAGCCCTGGCTGCTCTCCCAGCCCCACAAGGAGCAGTGGCAGCTCCCGATGAGCTGAGCAGAGGGCCCTTGTACCCCCGGCACAGGCAGGGAAACATCATCAGGAGAACACAAGAAACCTTCTGCAGTACCTTGCTGTCGTGCTTTGCAACAGGCAGCACCCCTGGAAGGGAACAGATCAGAGTAATTACAACCAGCGTTACAGGGAAAGGCTCAGCATCACACAGTGTGTTTTGGGTGCAGTGCAGAGCCAGGACAGCAGCACAAGCCTCCCACACCGGGCCTGGGGTCCGTCCCCTCTGTCCACTGACATCTTGCAGTATATTCCAGTCACCCTGGAGGCCACAAAACCAAGGCTGTGAGATTGATTCCAGCCTGGGCAGACAGATGCTCTGCTGGACCCACTAGCCGGGTCACCTTCCAAGAGACTGCTTCACGCTGCCAAAACCCATGACACGAGGGCCAAGGCCTGGCTCAGCGAGGGGCTGGGGCTCTCCCCTTCTGCAGAGCCCCCCACAGCTGCTCGCTCCCTCCCAGGCTCTTGGGAGGAGGAAGAGCAGCGACTCACAGCACAAAGCGTGACTGCTCTGGGACCCCGTGTGCTCCGGATCCAACACGTGGCCGTAAGAGCCAGGCTGGCTGCGTGCCCTGGTTACAAAGCATGGCTCTCGGCTGGAGCAGTTGCTGGCCAGCTTGTTGCTGCAGCTGAAATCCCACCAGCCTGCCTGGCAGCCCCCGAGCCTTGAGACACGCTTTTCCAGAGACACGACAGCGGATACTGCAGGATGGATGGATGGATGGATAATGTGCTCAGTAAGGACATTTTTAATGGCTTTAAAAGGCCTCCTCAGCAGTCCTGCAGACTGTGCCATGGGGCCAGGTTGGAAGAAAAGGACCAGAGAACCATGTCATACAGCTGCCCATCACCTTTCCATGTGACCCCTTCCCCAACACTCATTCTCACATCAAAGCTACTGACTGCCATCATCCATCAGGGCTGAAACAGCCCCATGACAATCAAATAGGAGCCAGTTGTTGCCCCCCTCCACAGGGGAAGTGAGGCTGCTCGTCCCACACGGGACCAGCTTGAGTTTATTCCCTGTCACTGCCCTTGCCTGTTTCACCCCATTTTAGTAGCAGAGGGCATTTGAGGCTGGACTGGGTAAGCACAGGGATGCCAAAGCTTCTTGCAGATGTTCCTCCATGCTTTCCCCTCATGTCTTCATACACGCTGAGGGGTAAGATAGAGCAGAAACAGGGCAGAGCTGCTCCTCTCTTCTCTCCCTAAACCAATCCCTGCCAAAGCCAGCTATGCCTGACACTCCCGGAGCACTCCAGGGAGCCAGGGCCTGCCCTGATGCTACAGATGGGAAGGAGTTCCCACCAACATTCCCCTCGCAGCCGTGGCCAGCCGGCTGTTTCAGTAGGAAGCCCACCAGTCTGTTCCGTTGTCTCCCATCCTCTCAATTTAGATGTGTTTTTCCAAAGAGAAGACACCAGATGCTGTGTTATAGATGGTTAGTATTTTCCATTAGAGTGTTTTTAATGACTTTATAAATTCTCCTGTAGGAGCTCCATCCGAGCCGAGCATCGCTGGGATTTATTCACTTAATGAGCTCACCAGGCAGAGCCATGCTGCCACACTTGGGTTCCCAGGAGGAACAATTTGCAGGACACCCTTTCCCCTCTGCAGGGGGAGAAGCACCATCGTACAGCTCACCTCAGAAGCATGCTGTGGCCAAACAAGGGATGAAAACTCCCCACCCCATGAATCCATCCCTGGGCAGCTCCTCCATCAACCAGATGAGGATGAATCTCTTGTCACAGCTGAACCAAAACCCAGGCTGCTCAGACCACTTCTGCTAGAACACATCTAACACAATCGACTGCTTCAGTGAAACAACAAGCCGTTTACACCTGCTTCCCTCCGAAGTTCCTTCACCACCAAACCCACAGCTCGCCTGTCGCAGGAATGGATGCGAGCCGGGGTTAGGTACCCAGCGAGCTGCTGTGATTTCCACCCAGAAAGGGCACGGATCGTGCCCTCCATCCCGCAGGAGGGGGTCAGCAGCAGCACCCCGCGGGCATAGGGAGATGGGGATTCTCTTTCAAGCATGGCTGAAAGTAATGGCAGCCGCACGGGGATGGAGATATTGAAATGGGATTAGCCAAGACAACCTGGCCCCGCTGTGGGGAAGCCACACAGAGCCGTGTCAAGTGGCCGCAGCAGGCAGCACACCGGAGAGTGCAAACCCGCGGGACGGGACGGGACTGGACGGAGGGGACAGGAGGGCTGCCTCCCTGTGCTGCCGCCGCCGTGCTCCTCACACAGCCCCAGCGCGGGACGAGGGGCGGCGGTGGCAGAGCCCTCCGGCCGGGAGCACAGCCGGGACCCGCGGCTTGGCCACCCTGGCGGCACGGGCGGGTTCCCCACATCCCTCCCTGGTGTCCCCGGGGCGCTGCGGCCACCGCCTGCCCGCTCGCCGTGCCCCAGCGCAGTCCCCGGCCAGCACCAGCCCCCTCCCGGGCCCGCTGAGACCCTCCCCGGCCAGGCCAGGCCAGGGCTCTCCGCTGCTCCGTACGGCGGCGCGGCGCGGCCGGGCCCCTCACCTGCGGGCCGGGTACCGGGTAGCGGTGCCGGGAGCGGCGCTCACGCCTGCCGCGCTGCCATGCCGCTGCCGCCGCTTCTCAGCCCCGCCCCGTCGTGTCACTTCCTCAGCTCCCGCCCCGCCCCGACAGGGCTGGAGGGAGCGGGGAGCGAGGCTCTCTGTTTCCTCACCCGGGGCTGGAGGGTTCCCACTTCCCCCTCGGCTCTGCAGGGGAAGGACTCGCGTTAATTAAAGCCCCAGTGGGACACTTACAGGGTAGGAGGCAACAGGCAAGCGGCGATGCGGGGATGTAGCCCCCGAGGGACGAGCCGTGAACTGGAAGAAGTCTTCTCTTCCCAGTGGGACAAGCAGCACGGCTGCCCCCCCGCCGGGGGGTCTGACCGAGCACCCCAGCACCCCTAGCCAGCCCAGAAGAACCCGCAGCACTGCCAGCTAAGGCGGGTGAGCAGTGAGCCTCTTCCACGGCACCCGCATCCCCCGACAGCAACATTTGCACCGGGCAGGTCTGTGCCCTGGTAACTGAAGAGCATCAACTAAGCCTCACCCCACAAAGGAAAGGACAAGAAGCGCCAGTTCAGTAACTTGGCTTTATAAACGATTTTCAACAAACCTTTTTCTGAGAATGAGCTACACGTGACTTCTGTCCATCTTTTTCTCTGCTTCTCACTGGGAGTAAATGGCAGGATGGAATGTCCTCTTCCATTCTTGCCTTATTCCTCTGGCTGGGTGCACCATATCTTCTCATCTCAGTCTCCAATGTGTGACAGGGACACTGCCACACCTCCCAGGCATCTGTCATTGATGGCATGAGCGGAAACTGAAGGGAAGGCATGGCTGAAACTCCACCATGCCATGGGAATCCCTACATTTGACATAGTGCTGACAGAAGGGTTTCATTGCTAAACCAAACCTCCCTCAAGCCATGGAACACCCACCCCACTGCCAACATATAGGAGAAACACCAGTGTTTCAGTGAACCTGAAGGAAGTTCCTTTGTCACAAAACTGATGTCAAAGCTTATTTTTGACCAGATGATTTTGACTTCCAGAACAAATGAGATTTGAAGGCTTCTTACTAAGAAAAGCCACAAAAGGGAAGCAACTTGAGCAATGTAACGTGACCTCCCATTCACCTTCCTTCACCCCCATGCAGACAAGCAGATGCAGTGGAGAGGAACTTCACGGGGCTGAATTGTCTCCATCTGGACAACCTGTGCTCCAAGCGTCCCACCACAGAGCTGTAGCATCACACTGGGGGTAAGCACAAGGACAAGCTGCACCTCACAGATGACAAACACCTCTCACCCACCGCATCCCCTGCACATGGCTGATGAAGGTGTCCCACAGAGGAGGAAGTCCCCACCCCAGCAGGAAATCCCTGCTGCAGTCACCTCCATCACTGCCATCTGTCTAAGGCAATGAGGCATGATGAAAAGAGGAAGGCAAAAGCAGTTTGAGGACTAAACAGATACTGCCTCAGGCTCTGTCTTTCTCCACAAGTAATCTGGGGGCAGCCCCTGCTTACATCCCTGGAGAAGAAGAGGATTCAGTTCTCAGCAGAGGACAATAAGGCCAAGCAGAACACAATTCGGTAACTCAGTGGTTTCTGAATGCTCACTGTCCTTTGCAAGTGCTCAGATCATCTTTGGGTTTCCGTGACTCCACGGGCATACTGGCACCAGGTAGCACGCAGACAGGGTTAAGCAATTGTTCATCCCCAGGGAAATCAATATCAGATCATCAACTGCTTTGAAGTCCCAGGTTCCCCAGCCTGCTCCCCTTTCATCAGGCCACTCTGCCATGTAGGTGAATGAAACCCCAGTACAGAGACCCATCTGTCATCCCAAATGTCTCCTTATTTCCCAAATGTCCTCTCAAATTTGGAGATGATGAAGTCTTTCATCCCAAAGCTAGCCAAGTGTAACAACCACTCTGAGTTTTCCCAATTCTGTTTGCCTTCAGCTGGAACAAGGGAAGGAGCAGCAGATCAAGTATCTCTTCCCTCTGTCACACCTACCACTCTCCCATCACCTACCAGAGGCATCTTTCCCAGCAAAGGATACACAATGTCCTGACGTTTTACAGATGTGGTCCTCTGTCCCAGAAGGTGCTCCAGCAAGGTCTGAATGGTCCCTGCCTGCGCCGCCTCCACCTGAAACTGACTGCTCTGAATCTGAGCAGTCAGAAGAAAAAATGATTTCCAGACCAACAGGAGACTGTTGGGCTTGTTCCTTCATCCCTCCCTCCCTCACCTCCATAGACAGCAATGAGACCTTCAGACTTTGATCCAGGGGAGAACTAAGGGGCCACCCAATTTGATGACATAGTTTAGGAGGCTGCTGGCATCACTCGCTTTCCAATTCCTCTGGACACTCCTCAAGGCTGTAGGCCAAGCTAGCAGCTGCAGGACTCCTCTTCATCTTACTATAACCTCCTCAAAAGGAAGTTTATGGCTCCACATCAAAGGCTAAAGCAAGCCCCTAGGGATTCCCTTTTCATTTTCCTAGGTAGTCACTGCTCTCTTACCTGACAAAGGAAGAGGTGAAGAGCTCGAGACGTGGTCTCAGGCAGCTCTGTCAAATTGGCTTCTGCTGCCTCCTGGAGAATCTGGCTAATTTCTTTTTGAGAAATAATATTGCTGCTTTTATATCTCAGAAACTTGAACAAAGGAGAAAAATAGAGGCATTAAATAGTGAAAGATCTACAGGCTCCAACAGGCTCCAACAGTGACTCAGGTCCTTGGAAAGACCTCTTCTATTTAATGAGATGCTGCAGTACCTTAATCCTGGCCTGATTTTTACACTACTTCTCATAGAAGCAGTGCAAATACCCGTGTTGACGGTGCTCTGATTTATTACCACATTTATTTTGGTTTAGGTCAGTAGGGGACTGAAATTAACCAGGTAACCTTTTAAAAGTGAAATAAGAATACCAAATATTCACAGATCCATCTTGTATTTGGAGGGGGAAGGTTCACATTAATAACCCATTCCTCTCATCCACTGCCATAAGGGCTTTACTTCAGTATTTCTGCTGGGCAGGATCACATTCCCTCTCTTGCTTGCAGGCCCCCACGTACAGCAGGGTAGTAGATTGTGGTGGCCCCCTGCCCTAAGAAGTCAGATCTGTGAGGCTAAAGATGGGGAGACAAGCCGTGAGGCTGAGCAGAATCTGCTCTCCAGAGAGCTGCAGCACACTCCCTGACTGGTAACAGCAGTTGCATGCTCTCTGCAGGTATCCCCTCTCCTCCCCGGGGGTCCTAGGCATTATAAATGAGTGCTACAAACACCAGAAGAACAGGACCTGCTTGCTGACAGCAGTCAGTGTCTGCAGGGTGTGGAAGGGAAGTTCACTTCAAAGTATCATTATTATGGGGCACAAATACAGCACCAGACAAAGCCCCAGCAGTATCTGAGACTTTCGTGTGCATAGGAGGTGAATTCCAGTAACTGATCCACATGCACTGTACCAGCATAGTGGGGAAAATGGAGAACTGCCTGCCCTTCCCTGCTCACCAATGTCATCAGCCTGAGCACTTCAGGCTGCAGAAAGGGCTTCTGGCCCCCGTCGAGTAGTGTGAAGAGCACAAATCGATGCCAGGGCTGGGAAGCCACATGTAGAGCTGGGAGAGAAGAAGCAGCCAATCAAAGACAGCTTTAAAATCAGCCAAGTGACAGGCTTGACCCAGGTAAGGACAGTCTTCAATACTGACCCCAAGGTTTCTCTTCTAGACCCCATGCTGTGAAACACTAAGGGGATATTTTGCTCTGTTCTTGCTTGTTAATCTGGCACTCTCTGGACAAAAATTTAGTCTTCAGAACAAAAGCTTAAAAAGTTTTTACAGCAGAAAATACATTTTGTCCATCTTTGTGCTGGTATAGGAAGAGAAACCTTCTCCTGGGGTGCATGTCATAAAATAATTAGGGGATATCTTTAGCCCAGGGTTTTAAAAATAATACCCACTGGTTTCAATATGAGGACAAGTTTCCTGACCACTGGTTTTATTTAGCTGCAGAATACCCTTTGGGGAATGAAGAAAGGGCTTTAACACAAACCGAGCCTGGATCTGCATCAGAGTGCACACTATGGGGACCAGGCAGGTTGACGGTTGCAATGCAAACAAGCAGTAGAGAAAAAGTTCTTAATAAAGAATGTATCTGATGGACAGAGATCAAGGCTCAAGGTCACTGTCTGTAACAGCATAAAGTCTCACTGAACGCTAAACTTAAGTGTTATTACCTTGTATTTATCACAGATAGGAGCAGGGGATGGACAGCTACAACAGGTCAGCTGATACAACACGTTCAACCATGGCAACTCACCTTAGTTTTAGAAAGTCCCTTTGCCACTGACAGTCACGTAACCTCCCTAGTACCACTGCAGAAATCTCTTCTATGGGAGAAACAACTCTAAAAAATCATGTAAAATGTTTGGGGGGTATGTTTTTGCTTGTGGAAATGAGAAAGCACCAGCACTGTGCACTGAACCTGCTCTGCACATCTGGAAAATTCTCTGGACCAAGAGAGTGTTTTAGAAAGCCCCAGATGAGACAACTTCTGGAGGCAGAGTCCAGGCCAAGTTCTTTCCAGTGTTCTCACTTCTTCAGTCAGACATAGCTATGACCCTTATTCTGCTTGGAATAAGGAGACTTCTGTTACTGCTGTTGCAATCTTCTGCACTACAGAAAGCATTTTAGCAGCCAAAGTGAGAGGTTCAGCCACCGGTGAAGCAGGATTTCTTTAACTTGATCCCAAATCAGCAGGACCTCCCCATAACATGGCACTTTTTTTTAAAAAAAAAAAAAACCTAGCCCTTTAATAGCTTCCCTTCAGCTACTGCCTGCCATTCATCTGCAGCATCACATCTTCATTCAACCACTTCCACTATGGAGACAGGCTGAGAGAGCTGGACTTGTTCAGCCCGGAGAAGAGAAGGCTCCAGGGAGACCTTAGAGCAGCTCTTAGTGCCTAAAAGGGCTACAAGAAATCTGGAAAGGAGCTTTTTACAAGGCCATGTAGTGACAGGACAAAGGGGAATGGATTTAAACTGACAGAGGGGAGATTTAGATTAGACATTAGGAATAAATAAAGGTGGTGAGGCACTGGCACAAGTTGCCCAGAGAAGCTGTGGCTGCCCCATCCCTGGCAGTGTTCAAGACCAGGCTGGACAGCGCTTGGAGCAACCTGGTCTAGTGGAAGGCATCCCTGCCCATGGCAGGGTTTGGAACTGGATGAGTTTTAAGGTCCCTTCCAACCCAAACAAGTCTGGGATTCTATTAGTTCTCTCTCCCACCAGTATCCCTTCTGTCAGGTGTTCATTCACTCCATCCCCTTCTCTCTTAATGTTTAAATACAGGTCAGGGTACAGAGAACTTTGTCTGGTTTAAGGTCAGAGCCAGCAGCTGGACTTTGTGGCAGGAGGCTGACAATAAGCAGAAGAGTCTATCCTCCCCACCAACTGCACGACACTGTCATATTATGTTATATTGCTAATGTGGTATACCTCAGGTCTGACATGGACTCTGGAAACCAAGGTCTGCATTTGCCCCTGGAAATCTAGAATTTCCAGCTTTCATTCCCTAAGGCTGTCTATGTCCTATTCTCCCCTCCCCTTTCTTAAGGGCCAAACTGTGACCAACACTGTTGGTCTGGAAGACACACCATATTCAGATCCCACCTCCCCTGTATTTATGATCTGAATGTTTGCTACAATTGGCCTGGAAGTGACAGACTATTCCTATACTCCTTCCATTCCTAAACCTTTCACTCTTAGTGGGGAATGACTATTTTCCTTCTGGAAAGCATCTGGGTGTCCAGAGCAGAAGTGATGGCTCATGCCTGCAGGGGAGCTAGCCACTGTGATTTCATCCTACAAAGCACATGACTAACTTTAGGCATACAAATGATTTTTCTTATTGGGCATAAACTCATTAGGCACCTGCTCCAGGGTGCTACTGGACGGAGATCAAAGAGCTCAAAATAACTGCGGGAGGGAAACCCAGGAGAAGAAAGAGCAGGAAGACTTTACCAACATCCTGGTTCTTCTCATACAAGTATTCCACTAGAGTTTCCAGGCAGGCAACCACGGCTTGAGAGAGCACCAAGTCTTTCTGGAATACCAAGACAGGGTAAAAAAGAAGAAGAAGAAAATAAAACCCCAAACAGTCAACAACTATTGCAAGAGGAAAATTCATTAAGCGGCAGGAACTGAAGAGCATGCAGCACAGGAAAATAACACCTTTCATCTCCTTCACAACATGCTGTCACATTGAGGAACCAAAGACACGACTACTTATTCTGAGATTAAAACAAAATTAAGTAACAGCCTCCAAAGAATAAAGATGTGAGCACATCACTTGAGAGAGTTAAATGTAAACTGATGTACTGCTCCTAGAGCCCAACATCACTTGAGCAAGTTACATGCACACTGATGTACTACCCCGAAAAGCACCTTGCCAGGGGACTGGGGGAGGGACTGGGATTTGTTACACTTTCCCCACCTCTGTCCCTGTGGATATGGCATCCCTGCAGAGCAGGAGATGGGAAAACAGAGATCATTAGTACACAGAATTTCAGTTATCCAGTTCAGCAGCAGGGAGTACTGCATAGCTTGATTTACCTTCTTTCTCACTGCACCATGCTGCAGCAAGAACATTTTCCCTCCTCCTCATAGCATATCTGTAAGGGGTGGAAAATGCAAACAAAAGGGGAAAAAAACAGGCAGCCCCTTAAGTTCCACAACAGGGTGGTTTCTCCTCAGGTTAGTGTACCTGCTTGAAGCCCAATACTAGTGTTGTTCCAAAAGTCATATGTTATATACCTTCAACTGGACATGCACCAGCAGGTTCTGCAGACTGGCAACAAGCGAGAAGACCTGCTGTGGGATGAGGGGGTGCAAGGCAGCATCCTGCAGTGATGGTGGCTGTGGTTGTGGAGCAGCCTCGTCTGTGCTTTGACCAATGATCACCAGCAGGGAGGAGGAGAAGTTCAGTCTCAGAACAGCTCTCAGGAACTGCATGATGCTCACTAGAGAGGAAGCCACTTATTAGTTTCTGTCAGTGTTTTCCTCTCCCCTACCATGTGTGTTGGTGCCCGTGCAATAGCATGGGAGAGAGTAGAGAGAGCAAATTTGGGCTTAAGGCCCACCAGAATTGCCCAGCAGCTGCAGACAGGAGTGGCAACTCTTTGTTCATCTCCTCCTCATAAGACACCATTCCAGTTCACACTTGGTTCTGGATGTCATTACCAGCCCCCAAGGAAGATTGGTCCAAATGCAGAACTCCAGACTTTTGCCTTTTCTCACCACCAGTTACATACCCCCACTGCTAAATGGACCAAAGCTTCCAGATTCCCACCAGCACCTCCACCATCCCATTTATAGTCACCAGTTCTCCCTTGTTGCAACATGGTACTAGCAACTGCTTCCAGTCAAATCCCTGTAACACATGAAACATACCTAACAGCAGACTTGGCTTCTTATTCCTGAAGATGACTTCATTCAGGACTTTTGTTAGGTCTAGAGAGAGTGTCTGGTGAACCTAGACAAGAATGAAAGAGAAGAGAAAATATGGTGCTGGTTTGGACCGGGTGAAAAACTCCAGTACAGATACATTCAGTCCTTAGATGCTACCTGATGATGACCACTCTAAAACAAGGGAACAGCTTCAGGGTTTCAGGAGTCTGACCCAAAAGGGAGAGTTACGTCAGTGGGCCCTTAAGTTTCACTCACCACTTGCTGCCAGCTCAGGACAGTTTCCAAACTCCAGTGCAGCTTGTTTGCCTGTCTTACTCTCACTACTCCCTGCACATAGCTGACAAGCACAAAGAGTAGTAGGAAGAGCCATAACCAAACACAACTGTACCTTAGCCACACAGCCAGTCAGCAAGAGGGACAGAGGCCTGGGTAGATACTTCAAAAGTAAATGTTTTCCCCTTGTGTTGGCATGAGAAAGTGCTTCCCTCGAAGTTGTAATTCCAGCATCAGCTGACAACTCCAGCTTAGCTCAGCTCTCTTGAGGGACTGAAAAGCATCTAATACAATGACAGCTGCCCACATTCATAACAGCTTGCTAATATTGAACACTTACTTGCCAATAATAGGTTTGGATTGTGGTTGTTCCATTTTTGTTCATTTCAGTATCAAAGAAGTAGTTTACAGCATGGAAACTGTGTCTCCCACCCCCAAGCTTCCCTTGAGAAAGGCTTTAACATGTATTTTGCTCTGTCCTGAACAGTAAAATGATTTGGATCAGGAAGGCTGGGTATGTACTTTTTCCCCCAGGATTCCTGCCTCCCTCTAACTCTCCAATGATTTGGGTCTCAGCCTTCAGCAACATGCTAGCTTCCAGTCCTGCTGAAGAAGTGCAGCAGGGAATAACTTGTGAACAAAACCAAAAGAGCAATCAAGGCAAGCAGATTCCAGGCCGAAGCAAACCACTTTCCTCTGGTAATGAAGATTTCTTTAAATTAAGTTTTTAAGGTTTAGCCATTCCCTGGATCTGAGCACTGGAGTGGTGCTAACCTCAGTATTGTAGCGATGCTGAGAAAGTACGAGGGATGCAACCAGCAGCCACCCAGAGCACAGCAAGGCATCCTCAGGTGAGAGGTAAGCAGCAGGTTTGGAGGGAGGGGACTGCAACCAGGTGCACTCCAAGACCTTCTGCAGCAGCTCGAGCAAGGGCACGTTGGAGAGCAGCACAGCCACTGCTGCATGGGAGAGAGACAATCAGAGTGGCTCAGGGGATGGCACAGGTTAAACCAGCTTCACAAGCAGAGGAGAAGTGCAGAGCACACCCCTGCTGCAGCACGGCAGCCTCAGCTCATCAGAGTAAGGCTGTCCAGCTGCTCTGGTGTTCCTTTCCCACAGCACAAGTGACTGTTCAGCCACCTAATAAAATGACCAGCCTTCAGCTAACACAGCTGGAAGGTCGGTTAGAGCTGTTCTCTATCACTGTTAAGTTTTTTGAACCATGGCAATACCAGGAAATTGCAAACAAGGCACCAAAGCCCCACTGCTGTGTTTTATGAATAAGAAAAATACAGTGGTTCTGTCTCTCAGCAGCCAATTCCTCAATCATCAGAAGGCAGCAAAAACCAAACCAAACCAAAACCCTCAAGCTAAAAACCTTCATCCCAAATACAAAATGGTCTTTATTAACTTTAATGCTGTGTCTGGAAAGGGAAAAATCCACCTCACCTCCTGAGGCAGTTAAAACACAGTGTCTGATTGCCCAGCTACAACCTCGCTAAGATTAATTTAGCAATCAATACAATCTTGCCTCACCTCTTTGTTGACTACCAGGTGTTGTCTGATGAAGGCTCCAGTACAGAAAGTTCAAGGATGGCTGCAGGAGGTCAGTGTCCCTTGGCCTGCATTTCCCACAGAGATTACTGACTGCGAACAAAAGAATGTGTGTAACATGGACACCAACATAACAGAGCACCTCAACACAAGAAAAAAGTTGGTCAGTGAGAATAAGGCTCATAAAAGAGCCACAAAACCTGAAGTGAAAATAACCAGAGCATGGTACAGACAAAGCAACTGGTGTTTGCCTTAGAGTGTTTGCTTTAGACTGAATGCTGCGGTGGAGGATGACAATGGGGAGGGAGGAATAGAAAAGGGTATATTAAGGGGCATATACCATATTGGGCCATAATGAATCCAAGAGCAATAGATTATAAGTTACCTGTTCCCACAGAGTGAGTTTGATCCTAATATTAGGTCAACCATAAACAGCCATGTGCCTCTCACATGGTGACCAGACTGGGGAATGGGCACTGGGACAGAAAGTTGTGCTCCTCCACTCTTACCAACCCTGCTCACACTAGGAATAAACGCACCATGTTTGATTTAAGCACCAAACACTTAGGAACAATATTTAGCGTGAGTCTGGGGAGGAAAGCCAGGACTGCAGGGCTCAGCAAAACTGTCATAGGAGAAAGTTGTGCTATAGAATACAGAGCAAAAGGAGTTTGTGACCCCTAGAAGCAGCTGAGCTCTCTGAAATCACAGCAGCTAAAAAGGCTGGTAAAAAGAGGACATGGTTCTTCCACACCCCCAGTTTCCTTGGCTAATGAATGTCTGAAGAACACTGCTCCTTTACAAGGGCAACACAGGCAGTTCCAAGACACAGAACATTTCAAATTGAAGGATATAGTCCTTCAAAGCCTGCTGGAGATATCAGTGTGTCAGAGCAGGGAAGAGATGAGAGGATGGATCAGCTGAACTTCCTCATGGTATCTATTCTTTTTTCACAGCCTACATGAACCTCCAATAGGCAAATAAGAAGGGAGAAGTTACCAAGTGAGCATCGCTAGACAAGACAGCAGGTCATGGTATGGCGAAGAAACAAATGCAACTTTCATTTCTAGGTCTCTGACGTGGAGTGGGCAAGTCCTGCAGCTGGTTGAGACCCATATACTCTGGACTCGAACTCCAGGCCAAGCCCAAGTTCAAAGGGGACCCTTGTGGCCTGCCCGAACCCCACAGGAGCATGTTAGCAACTGTGGATGGAGAGGGATGATTCGGGAAGCACATCAGCAATGCTGTCATGTGCCAAGTCAACAACAGTCACAGACAGAAATCATGTCATGGCCAGGGGAATGCTTTTGCCACCTTGAGAGGTTCCAGACCACAAATGTATTGTAAAAGCAAGAGGAAGAGAACCTGGGTTTTGTTGACTGAACTGGTAACCAGGGTTCTTTACAATGCTCTGGCTATGAAAGTATTTCAAAGCAATCGTAACTGCTACACAAGGTACACTTGCTGTCAAAGGACAAAGGGCCAGCCCCATATCATCTTATGGGACAATTAACAAACACAGATCAAAGACCCCTTGAAGAAGATGGATGCACAGACTCACCCTGGTGAAGCAGCTTGAAGTCTGTGCTGTCCAGCTCCCTCACGCCCTTGCTTCGCAGCTGCACCAGAAAAAGGAGGCTCAGCAAAACAGGCAGGTTCCTGTTAGCTAAGAAGGGTGCAGACAGCTTAGCTTGGCAGTGAGCTCTAAACTTAATTACATATATATTACCTCCAAAAAATGTTTTCACAAAGGCTCAGGAGTTTTCGGTTTTGAGGAGGAAACATTTACAGGTGTCTTTAATGTTAATAAATTCTTGATGGAGTGTCACTGTTGGGCCACCTTCTTGTCTAAGAGCAGGCTACTGTTCAAACAGGGATGCAGATCTCCTTACCTGCCCCAGACCTCCCAGAGAGCTGTCTGCATGCTGGAAGGAAGACAATAACATGACAAGGAAGTCGTGTCTCCAGAGTACATCTGGTGTTTGACTTTCGGATGGGGCTGTCAGGAACTCAGTTAACAAATTCAAGGTGCAGTATGAACTGGAGCTGGGGATATTAATGTCAGCAGAAGGGCTCTAATCTTTCAGAAGCTCCTCTAGCCCAATGTCCTCTCTCCATCACCAGTTGTTTGGAGGAATAGGTCTGACTCCCACAATAGAAAACAGACAATCTGCCTTCCCACAACCCCTGGCACCCCGTCACCAGCGACAAAAGGACACCACAAGTGTCCAAATGTGCAAAATACCAAACAGGACGCCAGTATGGCCTTCTTTATCCATAACCCTGTACCCTCAAGCTCCACCACGCTTCTGCTGTAAATCCCAAACTCTTCTCCAGCCTACTGATGTTGTAAGTCAAAAACACTTTCCCTCTTCTTGCTTTGATCCCAACTTCTGCATGACAAAACACCCCAAACAGAGTAGAGCTATTAGAAGTATCTGTGCCTGCCTCAGGAACAAGTAGAAGGTGTTCTGGGCCCCTATCTTAGGAGAGTCAAGGACACCCTAGCACTGCTCCCTGTTCAAGTTCAAGCTCACTCCTCAGTTCAAGCTCGCAAGGCACTTTGCAAAGCATCTTTCACAATGGGACAACAGTCCCAACTCCACAGCCAGGGCTAGTAGGAAAAACAGGGGATTTCCCCCAGTCACAACCCTGCTCTCTTTGAGAAATTGAACATAATTATGGGATCTGCTGATGCCACAGTTCCTGTTTGGGGATCAATATCATGAATGATTCAACCAATTTCTGTTCCCTGAGTATACTCAGGCACCCCAAGCTGTTTTGCACAGAGAAGAGGCAAAAAGGAGGATGTCTTTCGGTCACTAGTTGAGTCCCCACTCAAGCTGGAAGATTTACCAGCACAGCTCTTCACTTGAACACTTCAGGCAGTATAAGAGAACCTTGTCATGGTTTAACAACCACAGTTGGAAGCCAGAACAACCTAAATTAGAAAAAGACTTTCTCAATTCAAAGTAAGAACCTCTGGAAGAGGAAATGAAATCAGTACAGATCTGTCCATAAATTTCCTCATGCAGATATGTACAGAAGTTATATCAGCACTTCAAAAAACGCTTTATCCCAGAGTGCATCCCTTCAGCCATCGACCTTGCTAGTTGATCTTAAAGCAAGGCCAAGTCACAGAGGGCAGTCACCTTGTAAGGACGCTGAGCTGCTCTCTACCAGCACCTGCTGCAGAATCTGTAGGAACTGACTCTGGAGGAGGTCACAGACAAGGACATGGTCATTGCTTTCCAGGAAGATCTTCAGAGTCATCAACACCTTCCAAGCCACCTCCACAGAGCTGGAGCAGACCAGGTCCTGTGAGGGAAGAAGCACACACATTATCTCTCTGCCCTGATTCGGCAGAAGTCACTGCTATTTCATACCATTATGCTAATCTGGTGCCTTGGGAAAAGGACTAATAAAGTACTGTTCAGATGAAGTATGTCCTGATTAAACAGAGAACTGAATAAAGCAGACAGACTCTCATCTGATAGGCACCTTGGAGTAATATCCTGTTTAAAGAACGCATGTGGCTATATAATTCCCATCTAGCACACAACACAGTTAAGGGCAAGGTTTTAGACTCATGGGATCCTAAAGCTAGGGCCCTATTTCCAAAAGCACAGATCTTCTGGCACTTCTGCTCTCCTTGTTGTTTGGAAAACTAAGGTTGCATATAAAAGAGGCATACCTAAAATCAAACTTATGAGTCAGTCCATAGCTACTTATTTTCAAAAGCCCAGCAGCCTTGTATCTGCATTAGCAACATAACAGCTGAACTGCATGAAACATACAGGAACCATACAAGCAATCACTGAATCTCAGAAAATGGGACTCTGCACACAGCATTCAGCCCACGAGCCTGCTTCTTGGCTACAGAGCTCTGTCTGGAGCCTCTGAGCTGAACCCTACAGCTGTTAGCCTTAACTTGGCCACACCTTTGTTGTTAAGGTGTTTAACATTAAATTCACTTGCACGGCATGTACAAATGCAGTTCCATAAAGATCAGGCAGAAAATGCTTGGTAGTGCTGACATAATATGATCATCTCAACATATATTATGTCAGCACTACCTTGGCTCTTCTCCCCCAGTAGTCCCAGCTACTGCATTGCAAATAGTACAGCTGAAAGAGGTAAACAGAAACTGGTCACAGTAACAGCCTGCCAGGACAGTCTGCTGCCCTCCCTATCACCTAGTAGTCAGGAATCCTGCCTGGGATAATGGAGAGGAAATGGCTGTGGGACCCCATACCCAAGGAAAGCAGTTAAAGTAAGAACAGGCTGCCTGTGCCAGAAAAAAGTATCTAGTTCTGAGCCTGATTTCTGCTCATATCTGAGACCTTCAGGAATACGGGGCAGGGAACTGTCTGCACAATCTGCTTCACTGACATAGATCTGCTCTATATAACATTCAGGAATGTAATCTAATGCCAGCCAGCCTATCTCCATCCTCTAAGAGAGCAGCTCAGATCTGAAGCATGAAGAAGACAAATGGGGCAGTGTGTGGTCATGATCACATTCACCCCCAGATGAACACACACAACACAAAATGGCACCAACCAAGGGCCACAGCTTTCCTGCTCCTTGTAAATGCATCACTATGTTAGCATCTTCCTTCCTACTCAGGAGCTCAAGGTCTCAGATGAAGCCACTAACCATCTGCTCGATCTAGTCCAGACAATTCTTAAAAGCAGATGAGCAAATAAATCATCCCTGGAAGGACATTCATTTTTGTTTCACTGTACCATTCAGAGGCCTTTCCATTTTACTAGTGCATTCTCCGGCTGAGGTTATTCACCTCCTAAGTTTTCTTTACATCTGACAGCATATTTATCCTAGGATATTGCGCTGCTTTATTAGCCCATCTAAATTCAGATTGATTATGCTCTTCTCCAACTGAAAGGTGAAGTGTCAAAGCCTGTGATTTATTACAACTCACTTTAACGACCAGGACAGAGCTAAATTAATTTATGTCTGCAAGAGCACACAGCAATACAGACAAAGGGAAGCAGGAACACTGTACCATTCAGGGAAGGAGCCACTGTTTCTCTTTTGTTTATTGATAGACCTGGGACGTATACACCACCTTATGGAGTGCTAAGTTCCAGAACTACTGCCAAAGGCAAGTCCCATGGGACACTTCTCCTCCTGAATTTGATACGTGAACTCACTGATCATTTTGGCTAATGCTCTGTAATGGTTATCAAATGCGTGGATGTTGCTACCTACTGTCCAGTATCACCCTCACTGTAAAAGAACTGCCCCACACAGGAACTCTCCCATAAGTCATTTCAGTAAGCTGGGATATAAAAATGTACTTCACAGCCTCTTTGATCATAATAAATACATGCCAGCCTGTAATGCCTGCTTGGTGCCCACTCAGAATCAAACCTTGTTTCTTCACTGTCTGCTGACATGGGCTTCTATTCACACTGATAGTTTTAGTTTCTCTAAAAGGCTGGAGAAGAAACATCACAGCTCTTTGCTTTTGTCCTTCCAGGCAAATCTCATGTTCCTGTGTGGAAATGTCAGCAAGTATTTACTGTGTGACTGGCTGAACAGTTATGGAGTAAGTGGCCACTGATGGGAATGGGTGACAGGGGAGGTGGGAGAGGTGGGAGTGAGAGGAGGTCTCTAAGCAACCATCAGCACCTAGATTCTGCCATGATTACATAGGTTAACAGAGCTCATTATGCCAGCGAACACACAAGCCCTGCTACTACTTCAAGGCCCCTTTCTTTCCTGCACTGAATAATTTTCCCTGCCCCAAGATTTTTATTTTACCCTTAAAGAGCAATAAAACATGTTGTTTGCAGCCCTGGAAACTCAGGAGTTCTACAAAAATCTCTGACAAGACTCTCCAGTTAAAACCAAACAAAATTAAAACCCCCAGCAAACAGAAAGCCATGCCCTCAAGACCTACTGTCTCCATGCTGTTTTTTCAAAGTTCTTTGTTCCTCATCCTTCTCATCTATCAGTAGTAAACCATTTCTCCCAAATTAGCAAAACAGCTTCTCAAAAGGCTGCCAAAGAAGAATCTGGAGTACCCAGCTGTGTATCTGGATAGAGAAAGGAATGAGGTTTTTCATGGCATACATGAGCATCCTTCAGATCCCTTCTTAACCAGCTTTCAAAAGATTCCTTCCTGTTACAGTGGATGTATGACAAAGAAAGACCCATTTTCCACATCAGGCTTCCCTGGGAGATGGAAGTCTATGTATTGGCCCTTGTAGCAGAATCCTTGGCCTCATGTCCCAGGTTGGATAGGACCTTGACCAACCTGGTCTAGTGGAAGCTGTCCCTGCCCATGGCAGGGGGCTGGAACTGGATGACCTTAAGGTCCTTTCCAACCCAAACCATTCTACTGAGAGCTTTAAGAACCAAAAAGACCCCTAAATCAGGGCCAGAATGGCAGCCTGTCCTTGTGAATGTTACATACCAGTAAAATAAGCAAAATGCTGGAATTGCTCTTCAGAATGGGAAGTAATGGGTTAATACTGTTCAGCTGATCAGACACGCCAAAACCATCTTCTTCAATCCCAGTTTGCTTGCAGTCTCCCCAGGAAAACCAGAGTTGGAGGACTTGGCGTCCAAATCTCCCCATAAGTTCTGGGTAGCGCAGGAAGAATTTCAGCAGGAGAGGACAATGGACATAGACCAAGCTTAGATCTGGAAGATTATCCAGGATCCTCTTTATGGAACACAACGACCTCTGGTAAATGTGTGGGAGGGAGAAAGGGAGAGAGAACAGAATTATCACTAGATACTGAATATCAAAAAAGCTGAAGTGATGCGAGTGCTATGAGAAACAGTCACACTGCCTTCTAAGTAGACAATCAAATGTATCAGTTAAACATCATTTTGTGAAGCCCATTTGCATCATAAAGGCTGAGAAACTTGTAGGCTTTATGCAGTTCTCAAAGCTGTGCAGCAGCAAAGAGCCATATGGGAACACTAGAAAGCCTTCTGCAGAGGCTGTAGATGTGTTCAGGAGACTGAAGCGATGAAATTTATTATATTCCATATGTGAATTCACAGCCTATCCAACGCATTTACACTTCCCACACATACACAGGTTTATTCAGTCAAATCTAGATTCCCTGGTGGCTTTTCAGAGTTAACTTTCCAGAGTGTAGATGCACTACACGCTCTTCACTCACTCACTGCGTACCACCTATGTCAAAATACTTTCCTCAAGAGGGTTGATGGGAGTGGGGAGAAACCTTAGTTTCCAAAAAAGGGTCCACGAGGAAGGAATGAAATCATCTTTTACCAAGTCCAGTGGTTGGCTTTTGTCCTGACAGACAGCAAGTAGGTAAAGTGCAGCTCTGAGTATGTATAGAGGGGGAAAGTCTCCATGGTCCTGTGCTGACAGAAGGAAATTTCTTATGGCTAAAAATAATTCTGCTTCGGGGACAAACCTGCATTCAAGGAGATTGGAGTGCAAACAGTAACATTAGACATGCCTCACCCACCAATACATGGTATATAATAACCACAAAATCATGTGCCTTGTATTCTTTTGGCTCACCTGTCCTCAAGGGTGTAGGCAAAGTATAAGAGTAGTATAAAGCAGTGTTGGTGGCTGCAAAGAGCTTGATCCAAAGAGAAAGGCTCAGGGGTTTCAGCCAGGAGGAGAAGGCTTTCAGCAGTGGTGTAGTTTAATTGAGGCAGACCTTTCTGCAGGAGCTCAGAAATGTCTTGCTCTAGAAATAAAACTACTATGAGCAGGCAGGCAGCAATGAGGAATGTTTGCAGCAATGAGGAATGTTTACAGCAAAGCAGAGTGGAACAGAGGGATGGAAGCATCTGCCTGCCCTAATTCAGGAACATTAAATTAGGGAAGCTCCTGATGTAAGAAATATCAAAGCCAACCTCCTGCCCCACAGCCTGCATACAGCAAGCACACCCCCATGATCTGGCGTGAGGTGTTGTGAGACCTGATTTAACGGAGCTGGCTTTGAGGATGAAAAGACATTTCTGCTCGAGGTTCCCAGCTTTCTGTTGATACTGCCTGCATGGTGACCAACCACCGCCAGTGGGAAAAGTGGCTTTTGAGATGTGAAAATTTTCATCTCATTTATCTGGGACTTACCTATTATGGAAAGTTACAGTATAGACAGGAAAGCTTTACAGAGTATGCCAGAGGAAAAATCCGCAGATATAGGTGACTAAGTGGCAAATGAGATAGTTTCAATTAAGTCATGCACAGCTGTGCTAATAAGTGTCACCATGTAAACAGACAGGGTTCTGAATTCTTGAGAATGCATTCTGTGAGTGTTATCTCCTTGTTGGACCAGCTTAAAAGAAAAGCTGGGGGGCATAACCCCACAACCTCTAAATAGAGCTTATGTGGGTCCTCCCCTCCCTTCTTCTTTGTCCTTTTATTTTTAATCATTTTTGTACCTGTTGCCTAAAAAGAGGGTGTCAGGGCCTCAGAATAAATGAAGCCATTTGTCTCCTTCCCCAAACTTGCCTTCCTGAGAAGAAGTTCTCTCCTTCTTTGTGGCAGAGTAAAGGCTCAAGCACAAGCTGCAGAGGAAGCTGGAACATGCCTGATTCAAGGCAGGATTACTGTGAAGAACAGCAGAAAAATACAGTGCAGAAGGCCAGGAATATCTTCTTCATGTTTCCAATCTCACATGCTGTCTGCTATAACCTCAGTTTACTGAATCATCACATACAAGCACCTACCCCATCACAACAAAACTCCAGGAGCCAGCTGGGGTTCCAGGAAAGGGAGTGATTCCCAAAGGACAGTCAGCTCACAGGTGCGGCAGGTGTGCATGGTGATGGCAGTGAACGTGTTCACACACCTTGGGACAACATGAATATAGTGGGGTACTCTCACAATCATCACACCTGGTATACACAGGGAGTCCTGCAAGGGCAGGACCCCAAACACTGCAGAGAATGGGCAGTAAATGAGGGTGGCTTCCCACACCTGATTCCACTGGCAAACACCCGGAAGGAGATTCTGTGGCATTACTTCTGCCTCCCATGATCTCCTTGCAGAACAGGACATAATGAATCAGCTTCGCACTCTAACACACCATCATTAGTGCCCCAAACTACTGTATTCAGAGGCCTCAATCACTTCCCACACACACCATTCAAAGGCACAAACATGCCCACTCTAAGTTTCACAGTGGTAATCTGGGCTAGGGGTGCTGCGTGTTTTGTTTACTCTTTAATAAGGTGTAGTCATAGGAAAAAGGGGGTAACACACCTCCGCAGACCCACAGAGAGTCTCCCAAAGTCCTTCTCAACCTAGAAATCATAGCCTTTGCTACAGAAGACCCTTTGCAATGCCTGCTATTGAAGTCTTCCTCCTCCCGCCCAGTTCTTATACATTATCACACCACAAGGAACAATGATAGTGGTAATATGTGCCCAGGAAGCCAGAGCTCAGATGAAACTGATGCTACGGTTATTTCTTTTCAAAACACCCACTTATCTGATTACTCCAAAGCCAGGCTGCTTTATCTCTATCTGCTCATCTCACGACACAGCACAGGATTCTCACAACACTCTGTGAATCCACCTTCCCCCTATCTGACTGCTTCTCCCTTCTCCCACATCCCGTTTTTCCATTGTCAGTTGCCATTTACATTTTGCAGTAAGATATAACCACTCTTGAGTCTTTCAGCCTTCCATCTTGCCAAATCAGGTGCATTAAATATGGCATGATCTGCTTTCCCATCTGGAAATGTTTGATTTCCTCAAAATGCATGCATCACAATACCTTTGTAAAGGACAAAATCTGGCCTTCAACTCCAGCGTCAGTCGAATGAAGAATGAAGATGCTAGACAGAAAGACAGAAACATCAAAAAGACACAGAATGTGTACAATAAGGGAAAAAGGTAGGCAGGTCCCATAACCATCCTCACACATTTATCTCCACACCAACCTGGTGAACAAGCCAGGCCATCTTAGTGTCCTCTCCCAAAGCAAACTACTCAGAGTTTGGTTTGGAGGGGAGTGTCTGAGATTAACTTGTTTTCTCAGGAGAAGAAGGGAAGATTTGACAGCTTCACATGCTTAGAATAGAGGAATTCTCTACATCAGTCCTCTGACGTGCAAAGTGTAAGGACTACACAGAGTAAATAGAATTTCTACATAATAAAAACCTACCAACAATTCCAGCATAATCCCTGTCTACAGGAATAGCCAATTCTGAATATTCCAGAGGGAAGGATGAAGCTGACACAAGTTATTTATCTAAAATAAAATCTGTCTCATCATCATTGCTAGACCAAATAACTTTTTCATCCTGCTGAACATGACTGTGAGCTCTATTCTTACTCATATAAACATGTAATATAATCCTCCACATGAAGCCTTGTTAAGCTCATTGCCTCAGTAATATGCAGTAGCGGTAAGTTCCATCAGTAAAGAGCACAGAGAACCTGATGCCACACTACCCCCATACCCAGCTTTTTGGAGAACTTTTTCTGCATGTTTGGCACCACTGTAAAGAGGGTATGAAGTGTTGAGATGAAAACCTCCATCACTGATGGGCTGACAGCCCTTTCCAGGTAGTTCTGTGGAAAGAAGAAAAGATCACGTGCGTGGTAGGCAATGAACAGTGAAAACAGCAGCTTTCCTGCCTGCCCAGATAGTGAGATTTCTAAATGCGAAGAAATGGAGTAACAGTTCTACCAAAATGCCTGGCAGCATGTACACATGAGCACTTCAAAGCAACTAACACTCCCCTCTGCCAACGTTATGAGCTATGCTGCTAACTCTGCAAGGCATTACAGCAAACAAGAAACTTCTTCCTGATTCCAGCTGGCAAACACTTAGGCCCTTACTGCCCATACTGCCCTGGAAGCAACTGCTTTCACAGCTCAGATGGCTAATTCTCCAGCGTGGCATACAACGCAGGACATATGCTTACGTGCATCTGACTTCAGGAACACTTTACACCTGTGCTTCAGCATTTTATTGGGTAGTGGCAAACACAGGTGTTTAAGCTCTCTACAGAGTCCAGAATCTAAACTGTTTAGAACATAACAACTCGACTCACGCTTGCAGAAGGTCACTGGACAATATTCTCACAGCCCATTAATTTTTAACCAAGTTCAATGAGCAAGAAGCAGCAAACTGCCTCCAGCTTTGCCAAACGAGACATGCATTTCCCTTCAGGGAGGACAACAGAATTGCACTGCAGCTGAGCAGCCTCCCAAAAGACTGGTTAAGAAAATACAAACCAAAACATTTCCAAGCTCCCAAACAACTGCAAGAGCCCATACGCCTGAATCTGTGGCAAAGCACAAGCAAAAGTTACTCAACGTTTGGAACCAGGACCAGAGTCCCACTGTTTTGACAACTCTGCTCCAAGCGTCTTAGTGACAGGTCTGTATGGAGCACTAAAGCACGCGTGACTCTCCACAGTTACTTTTTAGACTGTGTCCTCGGCCTTACTGAGGCACAATGCTTAGTACTGCCCTTGCTGGATAGACTGGGCAGCCTTATCAATACCTTCTGGAAAGAAGCAGGAAAATGAAAGTGCAGATGCAAAATGCTGCTGCTTTCTGGGACACAGGCAAGAAGGGAAAACAACACTTCAGGCACTCTTCATCTTCTGCAACATCCAAAGCTGCCATGGATTAGACAGCATGGCAGGCAGGCTATGGGGATTGCACAGTCTGAAGCTGTGCACTGCCATCTACATGGAAGCTTTATGAACTTCTCCACCCTCTGAGACCATACACCCCCATTTTTCATGAACTATGCATTGCCACATTTGGCTCTGGAGAGGTGGGCAATGCCACACCTGTTCTTGGTTTACTCTACATGCTCTCTTCCCCCCCAAATCAACTTGTGCAACCCATTCTTGACATTTGAAAGCATCTTTCCAGGTATCCAAGGAATAGATCAAATTCAAAAGAAACCCTACCATGACCATGGGGATGCAGAGACTGTCACAAATCCTCAACAGGAACTCAGAGAAGTTGCTTAGTGTGTCCTTGCTCTCAGAGTTGGGGGCAGTGAAAGCATTCTCCTGGGCCATGAAGTCACTCTGGAATTCCACTGCTAACCTACAAACACAGAGTGAACATCAGAGAGAGGAATCCTCCCCGCTTTGTAAAGGAAGTCAGGAAATACTATATCTCCATCAAAATTTTCACCTTTAAGGACCCTACAAACACTTATTGTGTTGGCAACGCAGGAATCTGGCAATCATAGAGTTACATCTTGAGCAAAGCTATTAGAAGTCAGCAATGTTGCACAACAGTACAATCTGGGAAAGGAAGACCTAGCTTCTCTGAAGAAAATATCTGCTGTGGAAAGCCTTAGTGTGGCAAGAGTAAAGGTTCTCAGCCAGGCCAGAGTGTCTGGAGCATGACACAGCAAACCTCATGAAAACCAGCCAGAGGACCATTCAGCTGTTCTAAAAGCCATGACAGAACCCAAGAGCCCTCTAACACTACCCCGAGACACTGGGTCAGCGCAGACAGGACCACCTGCTTCTGACTGAATTAGTCAAGCCATGGAAAGCAAAATAACTAAGTTGGCCAGACTTCCCTAACAACAGACTCACACACAAACTCATGTACCACCGTCTGCTGTGCAGCTGAGGCTGACAGATAGCTCTCATCCAGCAGCACAGGAAATGTTGGTGTCTATAAACCCACTGGCAGTTAACAGCAAATCCAAAGCCGGCATCTGAAGCAGATACACATTTGTTAAATGGTTAATATCCCCCGGCAGTGAAGCTGCATACCCCAGGACACAGGAATATGATTTCACACACACCTTCCAACAGTTCTTACACTGTCAGTAGTAGTGGCTAATTTTCAAGCAGTTCCTCAAAGGCCAAAGACATTAAATAAACAGGGAATAAAAGGTCCCAGAGAGATTTACTGGGAGACACACAGAGGTATCACAAATTTTTCACTATCACTACATATTCCTCCTTCTGTTGTTTCACTGGCAAGTGCAATGCATTGAACTCACCTGTGATATTTTAGGGGTAGGGGTGGGCAGAGACATTTGATTACCAGGACAGAAGAATGGATGGACATGGACACACACCACTCACCTACACTGACTTGTCCTCACCTGCAAGCATTTCTGAAACTTTGCAGGGTGTTGAGCAAGAACTGGCCCTGTCTCTGAGGAACTCTGCTGAGATTTCTGTTTGCTGGGTGACTCTGAGATGCTGAGAACAGGAGATCACCCTGTAAGAGCAGAGAAGTCTTTAAAATCTTATGTTCACTGTTAGAAAAAAAACAGCTTTTTTCTCTGATACCTGCAGCAGGAGGAACAACAGATTTCACACAGCTGCTTTTCACTGCTGTGTTTTTCCCAGGGAAAGCAGAGATTAGAGAACTTCTGTGCCCTTCATAGGGAGGACGGAGTTACAGAGCTACTAGTTCTGCATTGCCCTGTCTTTACTGCCTGTATTGCCATGGTTTGGTCTACTCTGAGTTACAAATAGCTCAGCTAATGGAGCTTCAAACCGTTCTGGGAAAATCTGGTATTTTTAAGAATTTTTACTTCTTCCAATTACTCTTCAGACAACACTGAACAGTTCCTCTCCTTGTACAGAGCTGAAATCTTAGTGCTCTAATTTGGCTCAGTTTTGTAAGCAACTATGCATGTACTAGCTCTTGTTCCCACACATCATCCTACTGAGTTCAGCAAGAAGCCAACTGCAGCATCAGAGTTAATCATTTACCCAAACTGGGAAGCACTTGGAACTCAAAATCTGCCTTTAAGCCTTAACCTGTTGTGATGGTCTTCTTTGAATACTACCAGAGGATAGCACAGCTACACATTGGTATCTGGCAATTCAGAACGCCTTCTCCATTTGATGCTGAGATACCTTAGTACAGGTACAATCATTTCTCCTTTTTTTATCTTCAAAGACAGCCTGGACATCCTTACTATCTTCCTAAATTTCCTTCTTGTGAAGCTCCTTATTCTGAATGGGGCATCAAGAATTGGGCGTGTGCAAACAGCCTGACCAACATCTACCTATGGGCAGAAAGCAATTATGTCTTCTCCAAGTAGAGAAGAAAAATGTCTGGTACAACAGAACTTGGGCCTAAAGATAGTTCATCAGGCATGTGGAACTCTGGTACTCCAGCAAGATGCTCTTTGCCACTACAGACATGCAATCTAAACCTACGTGGCTCTAAGCCTAGAGCAAGGAGGCTCAGCCCTTGTCTTTTCACTAGCCATCTGCAATGGGCTCTCCACAGAAATGCTCAAGTGCCAGCAGCACATCACATTAACTACATATTCCAGGAAGAGAAAAGGAATTGCAGTTCAAAGAGTGGCTAACAGCTCTCACACTGAGGGATCATGGTGCATATATAATGACCCTATTGGTCTGAAGGCACAGCAAGAGATGTTCATTGCCAAAAAAAACCCAGATTGACTGATGCAGCCTACAAGGTACAGTCCTGAAGAAAGGGCATGACTTTGTAGTACTGGACACATAAAGACAGCAGCATGCTCAAGAGATGCCCCACTAATCTTCACTGATTTAGAAAGACAACATTCACCAGCATCCATCTTCAGCTACTTCAAAGACAAAAACTGGTATCATCTCAAGGCAGGAGGATCAAAAGAAACACTAGAGAACCCAATAGCCATAGGGTAAAGGGGAGGAAGCACGTACACAGCATCCACACTCCTACATGCGGTAGGAAGATCATCCCTGTCCTGCTTGATCCTACCAACAAGCAACAAGTTTTGACTTACTGCATGCCTCTTGCTACTCTGGGGTGAGCAAAGGTCAGCACACCGCTTCAGCACTGTCTCCAGCAGCTTCTGCAGCTCTTCATATGGGACTGGTGGGGAGCTCAGATGGTCCTTCCTGAACAAGCAGAAAGACAACATGCACATTCCCTGCTGGGGACAATTCCACCTGGGAAGGCCACACCAGCAGAAATAACTGCTCTCTTGATAATAATACGTCAGTGCCACTTCTCTCCAGCACATCATGCTAAGGTCACAATATATGACCAGTGCCTTCCCCCACCTGTGCACCCAAACACACCCTCACTGCATTCACTGTCCACTCCCACTACGGTCAGGAAGCATATGACCATACAGAGACTTATGCTTGCTCTTATCTATCCGGATGGGGCACAGAGTGACAAAGCCACAGCAACCACCATACAGGTCTGCTTGGGACACTAGTTTTTTGCTGCAGTCACTTGCTGCCTACCCCAGCTCCATTGCCCTGGCAGCCTTTTGAGGCAAGTGAGAAGCTAGCAGTGCTGTAACTACACCTGCCTCAGCCAGAAGTCCCACTGCAGAGCACTCACCCACACAGCCACAGAGGAGTTGCAGAGACCGACATGGTATCAACAGATCTATCTGAAGAAAAGCCTGCAAATACTTTCCTGCCTACCTCAGGAAAGCTGCCACAGCTCTTACAGCCTCCAATGCCACCTCCAGCACTGGGCAGTTCACTGTCTCCATCAAAACATCAATGGCTTCAATACATACACCTCGGTTTGTGAATAGTTTGATTTCCACTGGTTGCCTGCAAGGAGGAAACAGAGTAAGCAAAGAGAACATTGTCAGAGCTAAGTAACTGTACTGTCCTCTCCTCAATTTCATAAAATGAAGAGCTGAGCTGTGTGGTTCCAGCCACGCTTTTCAAGTATTCAGAGCCAGCTGCTCTCAAGGAGGATGTCTCAAACTTGAGCAGGTGGAAGACTTGCCATAAAGAGTGAACTTCAGCAGGTCTGGAGCACTACTGTGATGAAAAAACCCTACAGCCTGGATAACTGACTGCACCAGCGAACACTGACATCAAAAGCAAAAATGGGCTTTGCAAAATACAGTGATCTCTCTGCCTAGGACTTTATGCTGAGGCCATCTGCTCTGGCATTTGCAGGTTCATTTGGCAAGTCATATCTCTGAGTAAATAAGCAAACACCATCATCCTGGAACAAGGCCAATGCCATAAGAATAGTTATTCTCACAGGCTCATAGCACTTCTAATGTTGCCAGGATAGGGACTTTCATGAACTTGAAAAGTAATCAGGAAAACAAACACAATCCAACTGTTTTGACAATTCTTGATAGTGAGCATTTTGGTCATCTGATCATCTTGCGGCCCAGCACCTTTGAGCATTCAGCACAAGAATATGGAGAGATGAAAAGCCATTAATCTCATTATTGGACAGAGCTGTGTAAATGGCAGACTGCTCATTTTAACAAGTCAGGTAAGGTCAGGAAGACAGGGGAAGACAGGCAGCTACACGCAGACAAGAGGCATAGCCTGCCAGAGAGCATCTACAAAGTGAAGCAAGAAAAACAGCACAGCATGACAAAAGCAAAACTTGGGAGGCAAAAGGATTCTCTGTTACTCAGTTTTCACAGCCTTCCAGTATCTGAAGGGGGCCTACAAGGATGCTGTAAAGGGACTCTTCATCAGGGACTGTAGCGATAGAACAAGGTGTAGTGTGTTTAAACTAAAATAGGTGAAGTTCAGGTTAGATATAAGGAGGAAGTTCTTTATTGTGAGGGTGGTGAGGCACTGGAATGGGTTGCCCAAGGAAGTTGTGAATGCTCC
>WYDI02031860.1:13574-54998 GCA_009867235.2 Psittacus erithacus | reverse complement strand
GCTCAGCTCCAGCACAAGTACACTTCCAGGAAGGAAAGCTTCAGTTCACAGACAATTACTGGCACCCAAAACCCAATCAACGAGGCAATGCTTTCATTTAGCAATCTACACTTGCTCTCCCTTCCTTGCACAGGGGAGGGGCTGCAAGGAACTTGGCAAACCAGAGCACAGAAACACAAACTGAACCTGAAACATATTTCAGATGTGCCACATCTGTTCACGTTCCTTCCCTGGCACCCATCATTCCTGTATCTAGGAGCTGTCTGTTCTTGCCATGGAAATACATCGTGCCATGTGCTAGCTGGTTGACTCTCCAGATGTGCAGCGTGGCTGCAATTATGGCAAAATGATTACGAGCAGTTAGGCAAAATGAAGACATTTCTCTCTCTGTTCACTATGCCCTGCAGACTTAAAAACCCCATTTACATATGAAAATTCCAGTAAAGACTACAGAGCTGTCAGGACTTGGGCATTTCTTTCCTTCTTCTGAGGCCTTTTTTCTCTTCTTCCTTTTTTTCCTGCATGAAATATAATTAGAGGCTTTGATTAATCCTGCTCTTCTGTCATTTGGAAATTGCTCATTAAAGATGAGGGCTTTTCTGAGAGCAGTGGGTCTGTGAACAATTATAATGTGTTTAAGCATTAAATCATGGGCTTTTAGTATTTGCGGAAAGGGTGGAGGGAGAAACAGAAAACAGAAAAAGCCCCCAGATCTTGCTTTTGTGTCTTTGTTTGCAGTGAAAAATAGGCTTAGTTCTAGGGTTCCCTTTACACAAGAGCCGCGTCACCAGGCGAAGAGGGCACAAAAGGATGCAGAATGTTTCCACTAGGAACAGCTGCCCTGAGCCGCAGCAGCGAGGCCGCTGGGTTTGCCTGGAACACCAGCTCCCCGTTCTGGAGCCACAGGCTGGTCAAGCCCCAGTGCCCCGTGCAGGACATCACATACTTGTACCATCAGACTTTAAATCCTGAAGTCCTGGGCTCTCCTCTGTGTCAGTGGTGTCCTGGCGCATGAACTCTGGACAAGCAACCCTGTTCCCCAACCAAACAACAGTTCCCATTTAGCTGATCCTGGGAAGAAGCACACACACGCCTAAAAGCATAACTACTGCAGCATTTAAAAGAGAGCTCTGATACTCAGAACACGATACAGAAAACTGATGTTCTAAGATAGAAGACTTCAACAAATACTTGCATCCATTATTTCTTGCGTGAGATCTGATGGAAGGTCCTACTGAGACACCAGCTAGACACAGAAGAGAAATCTTGATTACTATGAATTAAGGTATCAGGGCCAAAAAGCTTGTTTCAGTCATAGCATCAGGAAGCAAAGCCCTTGGCTCTCTGGTCAGCTCAGATGAACACATTCCCTCCTCATTTATCCTCATGCTTGTGAGACACTGGCTGTAGCTGGAGAAGTGAGATTTACCATTACTGCAAGTCACTGGAATACCCAGTGCAGACTGATCATCACAGCCCATGGAGGAGACAAACTGCTTCTGGGCATCAGTCAACCACGGCCCTGAAGATGAGCAGTGCAGCTACATGGCCCAGAGGCCACTGCAGCACACAAGCCATTTGCAAATGTAAATGCTTCACCTGCTTGTCCAAAACATGTTTTCAATCTCCAAGCCCTAATATCTCTGTATTACTAATATGCACTTTCAGGCCCTTTCATACAAAAGCAGCACCCAACAGCTTCCTTTTGGCCACTTCATGCCCCTTGTGTTATTTTGAACAGCCTCACTGCCTTTCATCTACCAAGCTGATGTGGCTTCAACTTGTCAGTCAGCCTCCCACCCGGCTGTCAAATGTCTCAGCCATGTGCTTGATCTCAGCCTCTACATTTGCTTTGAAAAATCATGCCACTGCGTGCTCAAGTCACTGCCAACCGCTGAAAAAGGGCTGGTGGCTGATTGCTGAGCAGCAGCCCCACTGCTTTTGTTGTGTTTTCCTCATTCTTGACTGCTTCTGTTCCCCTGAGGGTCTGTGCCTCCAGGGACCACCGCTCACCTCAGAGAATGATGCATCCTGACACTAGCCCTGCGCATGTCTCCAGCTGAGCACTCTTCTGCAGATGAGCTGCCCCGATGATCCTCAGCAGTAGGCTACAAATGGAAGTAGGAGCTCAACTATAAAGAAGTCATTGGTTGCATGGTGACTGCAAAGGACTCATAGAGGGATGTGGGAAAGCCACAGCTTCCCCAGCCTTTGATTTATGAGGCTATGAAGTGAGTACAGCACAGCTTGCCCATTTAGAATTAACGTTTTATTTCCACTCAGCCACTTCAGAAATCAAGGACTTTACTCTGATGTCCCAATTAACATGGATCCAGGCTGCCAAATGTTTAGAAAAGAGTCAAGACAAAAATGCCATGAGAACTGGTTCATTAGTCCACAGAAAGCAGCAGTTCCTGTGCTTCCCCCCTCTGTTCCCAAGGAAAACTCAAAGCCTGCATAAGCTCCTAGACCAGGAGGTCAGGCTTTCACTTGCACATTCGAGAAGAGCTTCACCCGAGAGCTGTTGTTTGCAAAGTGCACCATGAATTCCACAACTGAGAACATGTGGAAGCCTTTACTGAGCGATAAGCCCTACACAACCCCAAGAGAAACTGTCTAGAAGACAGTCTTGCACAACAGACATCTATAATGAAGACAGGACAAGTTATGTCAGGGTTTAAAGTCCAGGTGTAGCCTGCGCACCCCAAGCAGCCTGGCTACTCCACAGCAGCTGGCCAGAAACCCAGCATGCTCCCACTCATTCCAGCTACACGGAACACCTTTTTCAAAGGCCTGACCTGTTTTCCAAATGCAAACTGTTCTGGGATCATCATCTCCCATTTCCGACTGGTTTAACAGCAAACGGTGCTGGGCGTTTTTTAACAGCTTGCTTTGTAATGGGTTTTACAGTGTTACCGTGGGGAATTTGTACCTTCAATAACCCATAAATAATCCTGAATCTATGTTTATAAGCTAAGGATGGGCAAAATAGTTCTGGGGAAATAACAATGGATTTGAAAGAAGGCTTGGGGCTTGTTTCAGGTTTTTTCCGTTCCTTTGGAAGGGTGAGAAGTAATCAGTTTTGCTTCATTTCCTTTCAATTTCACACCTCTTCGCTTCTGGCCCACCACAGCAACAGGAAGTATTGAAACGCGTGAGGAAACCTCCTGCTTTGGAGCATCCACCCTGGAAACTCCTCCTCACCCTCTGCCCCAAGCACGAGCACCAAACCTCCACGTGCACCTTGGGGCTTGCTCAGCATCAGCCCATCAGGGTGAGCTGCTCGGATGGAGGCAGCAACTGATGGGGTTTGACCCTCTTGTTTGCTCATGACAAAGGTCCTCAACGCACACGAGATATAAGAGGGGGAATAGTTTGGGAAAAGCTCTCCAAACAACTGGCCTGCCCTTTACATTGCTAATGAAGTGTGGTCTCCATTTGACAATATCAGTGTACGAATACACAAAATATATCTTAATAAAATGACCAGCACTGGAGGAGCGGTGAGGAGAAAAATGCACCTCACGACCACCCTAATGAGACTTCATTTGTTAAGGACTTTCTGGCCACCCAAAGAGAAAGTGGAAAAGAAGAAAACCAAAGGCTTAATTTTTAGTAAAATAAATTCTAATGACAGCAGAAGAACATTAATCTCTTAACTCTTCAGCAATGCCCACAGTCACTGTCTTAACTTTGCTAGAGGGAACTTCATCTTTTCAGGACAACTCAGAGGAATTGCCATTCCATTATCTTTCAACCTCTGGTCAGGTAAATTCAAAAGCAGGAACCACAGACTGGAAACAAGGTTATGGGAAGAGAGAATTGCCCAAACACACAGAAAAAGCAGCAGCAGCAGCCCATCAGCTCTCCATCACGGGTTATTACTGCTCCCACAGCACACAGTTGGGCCAACAAGACTCAACAGCCTGTTTCACAGTGTACACCACGATGCAAAGCCATGTTTCACAGTGGCACACATCCAGTACAGCTGAAGCCATCAATGTTTTTCTTCCCATACTGCAAACCAGTCCATTAAAGGCCAGAGCAGGCTGCAAGAGCCATTTCCTTCCAGCCCCGTTTTTTAACCCAGTCAATCCTTTTCTCCATTCTGTGTAATCCCAGCTCATCAGATCCAGCTTTTCAGAGCATATTTTCTACCACAGTGTGTAACACCTCCAGTCTTCCACCTACCCCATGCACAAACATGAACATACCTGCCAAAGCCTTCCTTTTTCCCCCATTTCGCAGAGCAGCAGTGCCAGGGCTGTCGCTTCTCAGCTTGCTCCATTGACAGAGAGCGAAAAGCACCCAGGGAAAACTCCAACCACATCCCCTGTCCCTCACCATTACTGCTGAAGCCACACAATGCTTTACCTTCTCCTCAAGCAAGGAAGGCAAAACCAAGCCGCTGCTCTAACAGCACCGTGAACTATTCTGCTCATATTATGAATTATTACTGATTTTTTCTGGAGATGCTTTAGGATCTTAAGTGAAGCAAACCTCACAGATTTCAGAAGAGCTCCACTGACTCAAGAGCTCTGAGCATCCACCTCCGTGACCCTCACCTCTAGATACAGCCACCCAATTGCTTGGTACACACCTGAATGGCAGTATCAGAACTGAGACCAAGATCCCACACTGGATATGTATATCTGCATCCCTCTTCTTGGACAAAGCAGCTCTTGCCACTATAAACAAATCTTAAATCCATGGCAGTATGGAGCATTCCTAATAACCAGTTATAACAGTTCAGCACACTCCAGTGCTCCAAAAGCTCAAATCTGCAATGAAGCAGCACGTTCGGCTCACTAAAGACAGAACTATCTAAATTCAGTGTGGAACAAGAAAGATTATACAGAATACAGCATATATATCTGGTTGTTGGGGAAGCTCCCTTCTTTTTCTTTAATAAGAAAATGATGTAGTAACTTTTTTCTTTGTTAATGAAAGCCCCACAAAGAAGCAGCCACATGTGACTGATCCTCAGCCACATAACAGTCCTTTTACGCTGCTCTTATCCATCTGATGCCCTGGCTCTTCCGCCAGCCTGCCGGATGCCCTTCTCTGCAGCTCCCAATTTTTCTTCCCATGCCTCTTAGCCAGCTTTGGTGGGAGGAAAGCGGGCTGCAGGAGTACTGCCTGAAGAGAGGCTTGCACAGTGTCCAGAGCTGCTCTCATTTGCTTCAGTGAGGTGGTTTAACCTGAGAATTCAGCAGGTCAAACCCCATGTGTTTGCTGAGGCAGCATCCAGGGCCAAGTGTACCCCAGAACAGCTCTTACCTGTGTAGTCAATGACAAATCCAGTGTTGCTGACCGATGCATCACTTCGGAAGGCGAGGAAGAGGTTGTTACTGCTGCTCTCTATCCTCTCGGGAAGCTGGGAGCCGTAAAAGCTTCCAATCAGGGGGCTGAGTGAATCCGGTCCATCGTAGATATGAAGGAAATCATAGCCAGGCTCCAAACTGAAGCTGCAAAATCAAAGGAAAAGTGCTGGAAGTATGAGCATTCTACTGCAGCCCCTGGAGAACAACAGACTGTGGTCTTGACGGGTACAGCCACAGAGCTGAGAGACTGCTTCTGCCCCAAACAGCTCCTCAGCTCAGTGCAGGGCATTTCCACCTCCATCCCACATGTAAGGAATCACAGACTGGTGATGCAGTCAGTAGCACAACGCATAAGGCAGTGTTGCTATAGGTGTTTCCTGCGCTGTACCAGTGACGTGGTTATGTTCTGTAATAACCACGTGCGTATCAAGAAGGAGCTGCAGTCAAAATATGTGAATCTTCCCTCAATTATGATAATGTCTGAGAACAGACTACTTAGGATGATGGGACGGTCCTACCAGGTTTGGCTCCTTCAGAGAGGAAAGGACCCACATGCAGACCCAGTTCACCCAGGCAGTACCCCACCACTGGTATCCCTTCCCTGTTCCCACAGGCAGTCACAGCCATGGAACCAGACAGGTCTCAGGTACCTACGTGTTAAATACCAGGGCAATGACATAGTCAGGAGACACGGTGAGCTTCCAGTCGCACTCCTTCCCCGGTGGGTAGGGCTCTGGGTACTGTGGGGACAGGATCACTCCTGCCGGTCCCGTCAGGATACCTCCGCAGGGAGCTGAAGGCAACCAAGCAAAGGGATGAGGCTTGGTCATAGAGAAATGTCAAAGAGAGCAGACGAGATGCAAGAAGGGAGAAAGAGAGACAGACAAGGGGACAGCGAGGCAGTCTGCAAAGCTGTCCGATACTAAGATATGCATTACAAGAGCTTGTAGTGGCCCTCACAGAGATGAGGGCTCTGTTACTCCAGAGAGCCTACACCTATACACACACAGAGCCATAGATGCTATTACAATCGTCATAAGATACGTAAGTGAGCAACCAGAAGGAGAAGATGCTTTATGCTGTTCTGTTGTGCTTATTTAGGCAACTGCTGGTCAAAGTCTGGCTGGCTGCTAAGTAAGTGAAACATGTTGTGTGGACTAATGGCTTGTTCTTGTTTATTAGAGTTACCAACACATTAAATGTCAAGCTGATTGAAAAATCAATTATTACTTTTTTAAGGCTCAAAGTGCCTGCATATATTTCCACTGTGGCAAATACTCATGGCTGACTGACAGCCCTTCTGCAGTCTCTTCACGAGGGTCGATGCTCTATGATTTCCTCCACTGCTCAGATCAATCCTTCTGGATCTGGGATGGGGTGAGAGCGAGGGGAGCACAGCCTGCATTCAACTTGGGTGTTTGACCACAGCAGTGGGAACACCGAGTGGGAGATGAACCAGTATGGGACAGAAAGAACAGGATCAACCTTGGAAGGATCCTCTACGAAGGGGCGAGCATGCGTCACCGTGCCTGGGGTAGGGGGTTGGAACTGGATGATCTTTAAGATCCCTTCCAACCCAAACCACTCTGTGATTCTAGCATCTTGTGGGCTTTTACAAGGCCCCGCAAACACACAAGAGTCTAGGTATCAGGTAAAATGCAGTGGGGGTTGTTCTACAAAGATTACAGTAGAGATTCAACTACAGACCCTTCTCCAAGGCCCAAAAGCAACTTCTTCAGCCAAGCCCAGTTGCAGGCTACTGCAGGCACTGACAACCATTACCCTGCTCAAATAGAGAGGGAAATCACAGCACGGACAGACTCTAGCTGAAGGTCACACACAAATAGCTTGGAAGAGCAACAAGCACCTGTTCTGTACCAGTTCACCTTAAACCCTTAGGGTGCATTCCTCTTCCAGACTGGAAAGTCAGGGGAAAATTGAGAAGAAACTAAAATACACCGCCTATTTTTGACAAGCCCCAGGGAGATGACTCTTCAACACCCCCTCATTCTTTGAAAATCCCACCCATAGTCTCCAAAGGATTTAAACTGGAAACCGGTCCAAGCTGTAGCTGTTTGGAGCTGGGTCAGGATACAGCCTTCAAATACCCCAAAACCTCTGGGGGTTGTTGTAGTGGAGGTTCCAGTTCAGCCCAAGTTGTTCAGGGACTGCAGAAGTTGTACAATAAAGATGTGAAAAAGCAAAATAGAACTATAAAAGCCCAGCCCCAAATTAAACTCTGTTTTCCAATTCAGCTCTCACCAGGCTCCCTGTTACACAGTTGTTACAAAACTGGTATTATCTGGCCACTAATCATTCCTCCAAATCCTTTGTCACTGAATGGAGGGAAGGAGCAAGACACTGACTTCAACTTCTTCACAGAGATTATGACTCCTAAAACAAGACAGTTCAAAAAGGACCCAACACAACATCTCCAAGTCAAACTGGAGACGACCCATGGGAATGCGTCTCACACCAAGATTAAAGCACTGGCTACACGTCTTCGAGAGCTCAGCTTCTGCTGTGGAAGAAAACTCAACAAGAGAATGACGAGATGGGCATGACATGCAGCAGTATGATTTAGTTACAGCTCTAGGAAGACTAAAAGGACTGTCTCTATCAGGCTGAAAGGGTGCCACACTAGATCATCAAGACAGTCATTCAGAAACCAAGTCATCCTGCAGGGAGCATAAATCCCGTGCATGCTGTACAAGTTTCCTAGCTGGCATTAAATCAGATGTTAGAAATGGAATTAATTCATTTTATTGCTTGAGATAACAGCGCATAAACAGAAATGAAGGTTACAGGTAAGTAATTTGTGGTTAGCATTTAACTGGCCAGCAAATTTGATGCTTATTGCTCCTATGTGCTTGTCATGACTATTTTTATATGTTCTGGACATACTCAAAAGAATCACTTTTACGAGCTTCTTTTATTACTTTATGAGCTCAAAGAAAATGTCAGATAGTTCTTTCTCCTGACAGAATTTGCTGTCTCCTCATGCAGAAATAATTCACCCGTGACCCAATCCTCTCCACCAACCTGAGTTTTAAAGAAGCCTTTAATTTTGACTTGTCAGATTAAATACCATTACTTACATTGCAGTATATCCTATGAGCTTCCAGCATGAACTAGATTCTCATTGCCCCAGACGCTCTGGGGATAAACCCAATGAGCAGTTCTAGGAGACAGCTACCTGAGACATACAGCCCTTGTCACACACCTCTTCGAAGCAGGTGGGACTCACCCCCTTTAGATACAGCAGTCTTGCAACAAGACCGGGCAGGGAAGGCAGTGCAGTGGAGGCTGGATGCACCCATACCTGTGCAGGATGGAGGGTCTGGCTGCCAGAAAAATCTGTTCTCAATCTGCACACAAGTGATTTTGGCCTCCCCTTGCAGAGCGTATCCTGGATTACACTGGAAGATGATGGAGTCACCTGCCTCTTTGCTGTCACCACTCCGGCTCCCGTTCTGGGGAATTCCTGGGTCATTGCAGGAAGTGGCAGTGGAAACTGAAAGTATAAAAAAATATATATTTAATATATATAGATTCATATTTAATACAGGCTTACAGCACTAGCTGTACTTGGACTCTGTCCTTAAACACACACTGAACCAATGACTTCATTCTCCATCCCTCCTCCTTCAGTATCCCTTAAAGCTGCCACACACCAGAACTGGCTTTTCCTTTGCACTGAGCATCTGCCACTCCAGCTGGTGAAGGCTCTGGGGAATGGCAAGTTCAAGTACACTACACAGAGTGCAAGTCTGATGCATAATTGTGCACATGCATGTTTGCTTCCTGAGTCCACACATCCGCTGATCTTACACGGCACTTTTACAGAGCCATGTGTCAGACACATGCTGCAAACCAAACCAATCCCCTGTCACTTCCCACTTCCCCTGCATGGCAGAGCAATTTAGCCTTTAGTCCTGTGAAGCATCAAGCCTGACCTTTCAGAAACACATGTGTTTCCCTCCCAGTCCTTCAGCTATGCCCCTCTGGGGATGTGATGAGCCCCTCAGCTCCTCCTCAGCACAGGGAAGGCAGCAGAGCTTCACTACTGACTGAGCTCGGGGTCTGTCAACACCACAACTACTTAACAGCATGGAAAGGCCTGGAGTAATAGGAGATTTGCAAGCTTATATAGATCATTAAAGTTCACAAGATCCAAAACTGTGTACTTTTGAGCTTAGGTCTGACTACTTAGTCACACCTTGTGAACAAAGGCTTTGAGCAGGAGCATTTAAAAAAGACCAGCTCTGTACTGGGCAGCGGAGCAGAGCCTATTTCCTGCTAAGTTGAGGAGAGTCTGTTACACCCAGGCAGTTTAGAGAAAGCTCTTCTCAGAAGAGCCAGAGGAAATCCCCCTCTCTCTTTCTGTGCAGCTCGAGATAAGCAAGTTAACAGCCCAGCCCAGTTCTTCCTAGCAGGAGACACAAGCCTGGCAAAGAAAGAGGACAGCAGAGCTATGCTGAGTGACACAAAGATTTCCCTCCTCCTTGGTCATCCCAGAAGATCTTGTACCCAGCACAAACCCTTCCCAAGGAGCTGGCCTGCTCCCCTAGCCATGCAAGGCACCCTGAGCAGAGAGCTATGGGCACAAGTTTGGGAGAGACAAAATGAGCTCTCATGCTTGGATATGTCTGAGTCCCAGGAAGGTCATACCATCATTCAGCCACCAGCCTCCCTGTTTACTCCCATCGCCAAAACAGGCACCGGGTTACTGGTCATACCAGTGAAGGCTTGCAGCCTGGCAACCTCTGCGTCAGTGCTGAAATACATTACCCTAATAGAATTGAAATTTATGCGTTTGCAAGGCCAGATCTTAGGTAACAGCAGCCAGGACTCAGGCACTGAGAGATTACAGCTGCACTACACGTACCGCTGCTGTGAGCAATGACATCCCTACGGCCGATAGAGCTTTTTGTGGTCTGCATCTCCAGGGATCCAATTTGAGGGATTGTAAATAGACTTGGTTTTCAGAGCCCACTGACCAACTGCTCTCAGAACGCCTGGGGGAAGCTGCCTGCACACTGGTCTTTAAGGGACCTATGGGAATGTGATGCAAAGTATCTCTAATTCCTTCTTGTGTATTCCACAATGTACTACTCCACATCTTGCTGCCAAGTTCACCACTGTGAAGGTGACTGTAGCAGAGGGAGCACAGAATTCACCTGCATTGCAAAGACAAAAGAGAAAAGTTTCTCAATTTGTAGAGACTGCAGCCAAATCTGGCAGAGCACAAACGGCTTCAAGTCCTAGAAGACAGCACAGCTGCTGCTACCGCGTTCAATACAACATCATCATCATCATCATCAGTACTTTGCAGATGGACCTGAAATCACTTTATTAGCAAAGCTGGCCTTGGACAACGCTGAGCAAACAATCTAAAGCCTACCTGAAAACTGAACAGCAAAGCCCTGCTTGCTTGTGAAGAAGTCAGTGTTGAACTGAAGGATGACTGAGTTGAAAGTGCTGTGGACATCACTGGGTAAGCTGGACCCGCTGATCTCCTTCAGGAGGATGCCATTCTCCACTGGACCATCCCAGATCCTCAGCACATCGTGGAACTCCTCAGTGTGGAAAACCATGAAATGGAGCCTGTGTGGCAAAATGAACTGGAAGTCAGACCACAAAGAGCTCTGCCTTTATTCCCGAAAGGATAAGAAATGTGGTCAGCACCAACCTGAGGCAGCCGGACCCACAAGGAATGTGCTTTCTCCTGTTATCTGAACTGCTACCACAAACTTCATCCCCTGTAAGCCCCAGGATCTCTAAGTCGCATCCATAGAAAACCCCAGTGCAGTCATGGATACTACTGTTTTTTGAAAAGTTAGGTCCTTTCTGGTGTTTCTGCCCCAAAAATCCTGAGGAATAAGATACAGGTCCAAAAGCCCATTGAGGGCAGTGGAAAAGTCTCTAGCCAGAATGTCACAGCTGGTTTTACACTGAAGATGATCACTGCAATCAGCAGCTGTCACACAGACAAAAGGCTCAGCCAGGGACACATAGGAAACCTCCAGCAGGGAGGTACAGGGGCTGTGAAGGAGAGGATGGGCTTTGTCCATAGTTTCACTGAATTCTATACCAGATGAACACAGGAGTATGCAGAAACTTAACTCTAACAAGAGATTTAGCAATGTGCTGGGGTCCCTTCACAACTCACATATACTCATCCTGTTGTCCCTGTGCTGCACACAGCAACAACCTTGCCTGTCCTTTAGCTTTTGTGTCCTGCAAAGAACAGCTTATTGGCAAGAGCCAGCATCTACTGATAAAACGCATTGATTTTTGTTACCTGCACTCAGAGCAAAGAATTTGCTCCTGGCACTGAGATAATCTTGTGTGTTGAGGTGGGTGGGTGGGAGGAGATAAAAGAGGGAAGGAAACAACCAACACCGCTCTTCATTAGAACAGCATCACGCTGGAAAACAAACTCTTACTGGGGTGTTAACTGCCCTGGAGGTGAATAGAAAGGGGCAGAAAAGGGCGTTCCGAAGGCTGGCAAACAGGTGGGTCTGAGTTCTGAGACATGGAGTGCAGCACCTCCGAGGGTTTGGATGTGTTTCATGAAGTTCTGAATAGCGCAGAACTGTGTCTAGATCTGCTGACACTGAGATCACTGCTGTTCAATAAACCCCCAGTGCCACTTCCAACCCGGAGCTCACTGCTCTCAGCTGTGTGAGCAGCACTCTAAGGCAAGTTTCACTCATTTGCCAGTGTTCCCTCCTACTTCTCCTTCCTATTTCTCTCCCGAGTCCCACAGGTAAGTCATTTTAGCTGTAATTCTATGTGTGTGCACGTGTCTGTTTGCACATGCACAGGATTAATCCTCTCTGAGTGCAACCCTTTTCACTTGCATGGCAATAATGAGCAGACTAATTTTTCCATCTTTCCTTCCCTCGTTCTGTGCAGACACAGCTTTATTCAAAAAGCTTTGGTGATTAATTTTAATGTAAGTTATAAATGAGAGCTTTATACAACTGTATCATGCGTGAAGAGGATTATTTTTCCAATGGATTACCATAAAAATGAAGTTGCTGAAAATGTGCGCTCTCAACTACCCAGAGATCATCTGTTCTGTCTGAGCTGCCAAATAAAGGCGCAGAAGAAGGGAGCTCTCATCTCTGATGAACAGAAGGGTCACAAAGATGTACTACTGTACCACTGTCTGGCACCAGTTCAGTTCAGCCCAGCCCTGGCCCCTTCCAAGCCCCTGGCTCATCCTGCAAACACAAGCTTCTCGTTTGAGTACTCCTTAGCAGACAGGGATTGTGTGCTAGTGAATTCACTTGCTGAAGCAGTCACTTATGCTTTGGGGGGAGGAGGAAGAGGGGGTGTCTGCTGTCTACGTTGTCCTATGAAAATCTTTGCATTCTTCAGAACCTTTGACAGAAGAAAAAAGAGGAGACTTCAACTGGAAGTTGCCTGTATAGGAATTAAGCCGCATTGACGATGCTCTTTGTCCTGTGTTCACATCAGAAACCATCCATTACTGAAGCACACTGAAGAGCAGAGCTAATGGAGGACATTTCTCCATTAAGTAACATGAAAATACCGGACCAAACCTATCTCCAGCATAAACTCATCATCTAAAAGCACCCCAGAGCTCAACATAATTAACAGCCTCTGCTGAAGAGATGATGAGGGCTGATGCAGCAAGAAGGCTACAGTGGAGATAAAAGGGTACTGACAGTGAAGGCGTGTAGGGCTGGAACAGCAACAGGCCTCAGGTCAGCAGAGAAATGGGGCTGACACACCAGCTAACAAGCACTAGAAATTATGATGGGAGATCATGGGAGAAGAGGATTACTGCTGAATTTATAATCTACATTTCTCCCTCTCAAGTCCCATCACTTAGCAGATACTTTACTTGCCAATACACTTCAGTTTTCTGTTGAAGATGGCTTTAGCTGGACTGGAATATGTGGGTACACACAGAGCAGTACTGAAGTGGCTTGGCAGGGCTCGGGCAAACTTCAGTGTGGGAACAGTGGCGCTACGCAGCAGCAGGGATCACAGATGAAGTATCACTGAGCAGGAAACTGCCTGGATTCTGCTGGTGACTGCACTAACTTTATGAGCCAAATGTTCTCAGTAGCATGCTTACCTAAGTGCCAAATTCACAGGGCTTAGAAACAGATTACGTTTCAAACTGCCATTTTCCAACTGGAAAGCGGCAACAGGACAATAAAAGAAGTCAGAGGAGGAGGAGGAGAAAAGAGTCTTGGTCTCTGTACAGACCAGATGTTTAGAAACCAACCTGAGTCTTTCCTTTGGGAGGATAATTACGTTGTATGTGCTCTATTTATTATTAAACCAATAAAAAGATGCAATTAGAAGACGAAGGGTAAGTGCTGCAGTCTCAGTTTTCCAGCTGTCCACTCACCTATGGGGACCTTCATACCTGACTCTTCACTCTCACAACTGTAATGGAATAGAGCTCAATCCCTTTCAGTGTTCAGTGCTGGAGGTGAACCAAAGCCGGAACTTCCTTTCTGCCTTCCTGGGATGTGATCTTCCAGGAAATTTTTTACATACATCACCAGTTTAGGATTCAGTCACTTGGACACATATTAAACACTGCTGGGAAATTCAACATTAATCTGGTGGAAAAGATTTGCTTCTGAATACATCACATTGAGGGAAGGGGTTTACACTGTACATGCACATAAAAGCTCTTGGATTTTATTTTAATACAGAAAGATTACAGGCAGCAATAGCACATCACCCGGTGTCACCACTCATGGCACAATAGCTGTTACAGGCACAGCCCAAACAGGGCTAAAAAGCTGAAGAGAAAGAGGTGATGTCACCTCTGTCCAACCTGGCAAGGAGATAAATCAGTGCTTGTTCCCTTGCTTGAGTTTATCAAGGTGACAGAGCATTCTCTCTACTTGCCTTGTATAATCATTGATCTGCTTCTGGAAGAATAAACTGCGCATGGGAAGAAAACCAAGCTACAACAACCTGGCCCAACTCACCCTATTGTGCAACCAGCTTCTGCCTCTATTGTCCAAATACAATTCAGATTATGATCGTAGGGTGTTGGGTAGCCAGGAGACAGTATCCGTCCTGACGACTCTCCTTTGATAGTTCCCCCACACTCAGCTGAAAGAAACATATGGGTTAGTGAGAAGATTCATGACTTATTACAGATCTTACTTGGCAACAAAGCAAACCTCATCCTACAAATACAACAGGGAGTATTTCTTGCCATTTAAAGAGATTCTTAAAGCCTACAAAACAAAGATAAAGAGAGTCATTTAATTCAGCTGCACTTCCGTGCACGTTCCCAACATGTGACATGCTGTCAAAGCTCCCCTCCACCTTTCTGATCGTGTAGTGAGGAAAGGCAGAGCCTGCCAGCACCCCGCTTTCCCTGGCTCCCACATGTGGGGTGAAAGAGCTCAATTCCTCTGCTTGTACCCGCAAAACATCCGAGCAATTCATCAGTGTGACAAAATGAAGAAGTCAACACCCGTGTGTGGCTGCTGAATGAACCTGAGGATTCTGAATACATCTTCATAACGTATCCCTTCAAATTCTGTACGTTTCTACATGCTCAGACGTGACTATTCACATGTAACATGCAGACAGCAAACAGGGTGAAAGTTGAGATGATGCACAAATCACAGAAATTTGTCTTTCTACCTCAATAATCAAGGCTAAAATTCAGCAGAGTTACTGCATAAAGAATGGTCCTAACCCATGGGGGTGCCAATGTCTGAGCACATCAATCACAGCCGTGAAAGCAGCCTCCTGCTTGTTGAGATCTCTTAGAGGACTAAGTCTGTAAGAACTTCTCCGTGTCCTTGCTACACCGACTAATTATGAAGTTGTCAAGTAACAAACCAACAGTAATTCATTCAGATAGAAAGAAGGTAGTATCAGAATTTCCCAAGCAAGAAGAGATTCTTCTGGAGAGCTACGGGTAAAAGGGGACTCAGGACTTAGCTAAGAAAAGACAGAGGGAATTAAAATGTCTCAGAATCTGGGATCAGATGTCATGTAGCTCTCAAATAAACACGACTTTGAACTGTCAAAAGCCTGGACACACACTGATGTCTGCCATTATCAGCAAGTGAGAGGACAAGGACTGGAAAAGCAGCAGTCTCCTTGCAGGGAAGCAAGAAACCTTGTCAAACGTGCTTGGAGCACAGTGTTCCATGTTCAGGCTGCTTGTAGAAGTTTTTCAGAGATCACTGCTCTCAACCTGAAGGTGCCTTACACAGCACCCTTATCACACTCTATTAATGCAGAGGCGTGGAACCTATATCAGAGTAATGTCATATGTATTAGCAAAGGAGGAAGAAAGGGCACTCAGCACGATACCCACAAGGGAGTACTTGTAAGAGGATGTTTTCAAAGCAGCAGTTGTCTCACCTACACAGGTTGGCAGGGGTTGATCCCAAGCTCTCCGCTCCCCAGTCAGGCAGATCAGCACCCTGCTGCCTCGCAGGGTGTAGCCAGGGTCACAGCTGAAGGATACTGAGCTGCCAGCAAAGTGTCCCTCATCATGTACCTTGTAACCGAACTGTGGGATGCCAGGATCCTCACATTTAATGAGTTCAAAACCTGGAGTGAGAGAAACAGCATCTGTTTTAATCTGGTATTTAACAGCCAAGAGATATTAACACAGATCAGATCAGAATTTTCTTCTTAAAATCATTTGCTGAAGAGAAAAAACACCATCTTGAACATCAATATTTTTTTAATTGCTATTTGAATGAGATCCCACAAATCTGGTATCTCAGCTTGGATCCAAAGTTTCTGCATCACCACCGCCTCATTCACAACTGAAAAGGCTTGCTGACACGATCATCTCTCCCACTCCAACTCCACTTGAGACTACAAGGTCTTTCTGGAAAGGACTTTCCCCTGGTCATGCAACTGCAGCACAAAAATCAACACTATACCTCAAACTCCCACCTCACAAGCATAAGGGTCTTAGGACTTACTGGAAAATTGCAGCTCAAAGCCTTTACTCGTGTTCTCAGTGTTGGTGATGAACTCGAGCCACATGCTGCTGGAAGTGCTGTTGATGCTGGTGCTGAGCATTTCGGAGCGGCTGAAGGAGCCTAGCAGGCGAGCGGAGCTATTGCTGCCATCATAGACCTGGCAGGAACAAGAAACAGAGTCTGGAAAACACCTTTTATTTGCTACTTCAGGCACCAAATCATCCCTGAGAGCAAAGAGGGACAGGTCCTTTGAAGCCAGGGAAACTATCCCGACTAGTGATGAGACTGGTGCCACTCATCTAAGGAGCAGGATTCACACCCTGGAGATCCACATCCTTCTCTTTACACCTGAGCTTACACTGCACTCAGGGCTGTTTCCTGAACCAAGCTCTCTTTCCAAAGCACAGCTACTGGGAAAAGCATTTTCTCCCTACAGTGACTCATAGATGTGCCTTGACCCTGCTATTATTTAAGAAAACACATTTTTTTATCCCTTTCTTTCAGATAGCATGATTCTCTATGAGGATAAAGAGCAACTTCTCACTAGTGGAGACTGATAGCTCCCTTCCTCAGGAGCAGATGAGAACTTGATGACAAACCTGTTGAGAGAACATCATCTCCTTCACAATGAGTATGTTCTCTGCATTAGCTGGAAACCTCTCTCTCCTTCCAGTCATTTGTGAGCTGAAAATATGTGGATTACACCCATCTTGCAGTGCAGAAGTATGGCACTTAAATAAGGACAGAGGCATTCTCTGGGAAGATGGCTTAGCACAGCAACATACATCTTGTAATATTAATGCCTGCTACAAAAACCATTTCTTTGTGGTTAACAAACAGCCTGGATTTGTCTCCTCCGATACAGAGCCCTGAAACTTGTAAATGCAGATTAATCTGAGTGTGGGAATGCTGAAGAGCTTGTCTGGAATTCCGCGTTTAAATAAACCCTTTTTTTGGGACAAATCAGTCTTGATTCCTAAACCCACAAAAATAAAGCTAAGCACCTCACACTTCCCCATGTGTTAACAGCTCCTCTGTACAACTACGCGGACAAGAGCTCAAGTTTAGCTACAAACTAAACTGGCATTCCAACAAATCTCTAGATCTCAGGGAAGACTCCACCGCAGAAGGTGCAGTGATACAGCAAAGACATCTGCATCTTTAATGGACAGAGTGTTTGTTTATGCATCCATCTGCAGACTGAAGCCTCAAATAAGCAGCTAGGCTGAAGTGCACACGCCATTCACCACTGCTTCGGTGCCAGAGACTGCTGTGAGCTGGTGCAGTTCAGAGGTGCCGAGTCCCTAAAATGACACAGTATGTTTTTAAGCACGAACTAATGCACAGCGGTGACAGCCTGCTCAGCATCCTCGGGCTGGAAGATATTGTTTCACAGCTGTATCATGTCTCGTCTCTCACTCTAGCCTTAGAGGCGATGCACACAGTGTTTTAGCCCAGCTGACTTCAGTCTGCTTCATGGGCACACTGTTGCTGGGTTCAAACCTGCTGTGCCAATCACAGAACAATGCAGCAAGCCGTGCTTCACTGCTTGAGACACGAGAATTACCTTGAGGACATCTCCTGCCTCCAGGTCAAAAGTCCTGGCTTTCAGCTGGATCCCCTTTCCTGGCTGGGTCTGGATGGAGTAGATGCACTCATGGTTGTTGTTATAGTTTAGTGGATAGTTGGGGGACAGCAGAACACCTTGGGTTCCAGTTACAGACGAACCACATTCAGCTATATAAAGACAAAAAACCACATTTTAATTATCCCATTGTACTCCAGCCATACAGCACATGCAGGTGATTCCTCCATCAGCCATAGATGCTCTCTCCTTCCTGTACCCATCTGCTACCACATCCACAGGCTCTATTTCCAAGGGCAGTCAGTAAACGAAACAGTGCTTAATAGCATTTCCATCATTGTTAAACCTTGGGTGTCTTATGAGAGAGATTAATGCCCTCTCCTTATGCAGACAGGGAAACTGAGTCACAGGAAGCTGATGTGCTCAAATGAGCCTAGAAAGAAGGAAATAAGGAAGGAAAGAGTCCGCTCCCTGTTGTTCTTCATTCACCACAATCTGCTGTCTGTCCCTGTTCCATCACATTCTTCTAGTAAGACTTCTCTCCTCCTTCATCAGATCTGTTTCCTTTTCTACTCTATGTAGTGTGAACAGCATTTGATTTCAAGCCAGATTTCAAGTTAGAAGATTTGTGAGACTCCAAACTTGGCAGAATGAGCCCTTTTAGAGAAGGAAGGGAATGGCAGCTTTGGAGGTTCAACCTGTCTTGGGATGTCAGCAGATCACAGTTCAATGCTTCCAGAAAATAGCAACAACCATCCCTCACCTTTGCATTTGATGTGTTTTAATGGTAAGCTTTTAAGACCACAATCTCCCTCTCTGATACGACCATGCCACCGTGAGTGTAACTGCTACGGGCACATCCTCACTTACATGAAGCAGTGAGCAGACATTCAAGCAGCAGCACTGCTGCTGTCAGTGACAGCGCTGAGCTCATGGCACAGCATGAGGACGAGCTCGTACCTGCTGTTATCCCAGGGAGGAAGCAAAAGCCTGCAATGCTTCCATGCAGCTTGAGGGCTTGCCTGCAAAATGGCATCCGAAGGATGTTCTCCTGCTGCCAGCAGCGCTGCCTGGTCCCAGTGTCTGACTGCAGCCAGTTCACTCTGTGTATCCATAATGCCTCCACATGTGTATAGCTGCCTTGCAACCACCATGCGCTCAGGATTTTTCGCTACTCCCTGATTAGCTCCCACATGAGCAAACCACAAACCATTGTTTTCTTGGCCTATTTACCCTGAAAGATTTCCAGCTGTAAAACACTGGCTTCCTGTTCCTTTGAGTCCTGGTGTTTTGCATGCACGGCTGAGGGGAACCACTCCAACTTGCCCTGGAAACAGCTTTTCTGATTAGCAAGCTCTGCCTCATCTCCATGAGCCCTTCACAGCATACCAAGTTGCTGGAGCGGAGAGAAACCATCACTGTGCAGCTTCCTGCGTGGACTCTGCCACCTCCGCTGGTCCTCCAATAACACACTGGGGCTAGGTAAGGATTAAGTAAGGGATAAGTAAGGAAGCAGCAGGTACACCAAGAGAAGGTACTTTGGAAGCAACTTTCTCCTCCTCTCTTGCCATGTATGAAAAGCAGGACATTCACTTTAGCACAGGGATGATACTGGAGACCTCACCACTTGGGATCTGAGGTAGCAGTTAGTGGGGAGCACCCCTACCCTGGAGAGAGGGGTCAGCCAAAGGAACAAGCTACCCCTATTCTTTCCAGACCTATTTGTAGAACAGGAATTGAATATGAAGTGTATGGTCTGTCTGGCAGAAACAAAGCTCCTGTGATCTTAAGGGGTACATCTCCAGTACCATCATATACCCAGGGTGAGTACACAGATCTAAGTGTGCAGCAGGGACAGTGTGGCCAAAGCTGTCACCCTACCACCAGAGCTCTGTGCAAACCAGAACTGAATTTGACCCATTATTATCATCAACATACTAACTCAAACCAGCTGCAGGAGGCGACTGGGAGATGAAGGAGCTGTGTCCACTTAATGATGACGCCTGAGGATCAGATTTAAAGCTTTGTTAGGATTCTTTCTGATGTCTATTCCCCTGATTAGCTTTCTCTGCAACCTGATTATCATTCATGCCCTGAAGAGGCTGCTTGTCACAGCAGGATGATACAGCCCTGTGACCTAAGCATCAAGCAGTGCTGGGAAATGAATCCAGACAGAGAAAGCAGAGCAGCTCTTGCTGGAATGTTCTATTTGCAATGGCCCTCAAAGGTCACTACCACAGATCAGGAAAACCGACCCAGCAGGCTTTGCCAGAGTGAAACCAGGTAAGAGATCTGGTCTGCCTCATTTGAGTGAATCCCTCATGGCTCTGGGCAACAGCAGGGCACTGAGCAGTTTCCTGCTTACTAAACTGCACAAGAAAAAAGCATGGTCATGATTCATGCAATCACTGGGGCTGCAGAGACATCGGGTATCTGCTGAGGAGTGACCCAACCTGCTATGTGCTTGGTGGCCTCCAGCCCAAGAGAGAACACCACAGCCTTTCTGCCCATCCCTGCTGTCCCCACACACACCTGCAGGGCTGAAACCTCATTCCAGCTCCCTCTCGCCCATCTCTGCACCAGCCACCCTGTGAGCTGTAAGACACCATCCTGGGGGATGCCACCCATCCTGCCCACCAAAACCAGCCAGCACAGTGTAACCAACCAAGCAAAATGAAAGCACATGACCACCTACCAACACACCTTGGCAGAGGCGAACTCCACACACGCCGTCTCCCCCCGAGGCAGGTGATGCGGGATGCGCCCTCCAGCCGGTACCCAGGGAAGCAGGAGAAGGTGAGGACATCCCCCACTCCAAACTGCAGGCCCTTCCTGATGCTGTAGGCTGGGACCTCCGGCTCGTCACAGGGCTCCAAATCATATTCTACAGGGGACAAAGGGACGTTCATGGAATGGCAGGGTGACCCCTCATACTCTGCTCTCCCTGGTGATGGTATCCCAGTCCCTGAACACGAGGATGAGGAAGAAGCTCTAAGTTTTGATCTAGCTGCAGTGAAGCTCTGCAAAGGAAGCATCCATAAGGACGCACATCCTGTTTGAGCCATGAAGACCAACTTGGGTTTCGCTCTCAATATGCAGCCCCCAGGGCATCACCAGGATAACCACAGAATCATCGATTCAACTACGCTGGAAAAGACCGTCAAGATCAAGTCCAACTGTTACCCCAAGGCTGCCAAGCCACAGTCAAATACATGCCTCTGACCACAAAGCATTTGATGGAAACCTCTTTGAGGGTTGTTTTTTGAGAAACAACAGACCTGCAAAGTGGAAGAATGCACACATGTATCTGAAGAAAGCTGAAACATAACTGAGTCTCATTTTCATTTTCCAAGATAGGAAAGAAGTCTCCAAATGCACACAGTTACGTATACACATAGTATACATATATGCATAGTAGTTATAGTACATACAGTTAGAGGCAATCTTTTTAAAGGCAAAAAGCCTTTTCAATGCATCAAAATGAAAATGAATTGGAAACTTTCTGACTAGTTTCCGTGGAATATGGAAAACATATACTAGTATATACTAACATATATACTAGTTTCCATGCAAATCCCTAACTTGAGAGGCCAGAACTAAAGCACTGGAAGCCAGTTCTCAGTGCAGCAGGTTTGCTCTGCCTCTATGGCAACAGAGCTCTGGCTGTCAAAGGCAGCGAGCATCTCAGCACTGAGCTCCACAACAAAATTGGCCATTTCTCTTCCACACCAGCACTCTGAATCTGCAGCTGGCACCCTCCAGATTGAAAGGGATGCTGAGATATAGGGAAGAACAGCCCCAGTGCAAAAAGCTTCTGTCCATTAGGTGACTGCTTTGCAGAACAGCTCTTGAGCAGTGCACTTGGGGCACTTGAGCAGTGCAGATTTCTGCAGTGTGCGCACAGGCAAACACTTCAGCAGTCATTTGCTGGACTGGGTTAAAGGACACCTTGTGTGCTTCAAGCAGAGATTACTCAGATGAAGCAATTATTTGCTGGTGTGATGGTCTGTTCTGCACAGGCAAAAGCGCCTTTCTCTGAGCCTCTCTCCAAGAGCACCACGCACACGCTGCTCTTCTTTGACAACTTCTGAGAATACAGAAGTTCATGTGAAGAAACCAGCGTTTTGTGTCATCAGTCAAAGGCAGCATCAGAAGTGGCTTGGTTTAGTAAGCACAGGGCTGAACTGCCTTACTGGAGGTACTTGGGCAGAGGCCAGATCTTCAACAGCACAGCAGGGCGAGGAGGCTTGTGAAGTCAGCAGAATCCTGCTTCCCTCAATGCCCTGCCCTGTGCACCAAGAGGTTTGCTCTCATCTGCCATTACAGCAGGTCAATTAGAGCCCAGCAAGAGAATACACTGCTCTCAGTTCCCCAGCAATGCCAATGGCTCATGGAAACCTGGCCCAGGCTGCAGGCAGCATGTGTGACATCTAGGACAGGCTGAAGCCAGTGGCAGAGGCTGGGTCAGTGGATGAGCTCCAAGTGGAGCAATGAACCAAATGGAAAGAGAGAGACCAGCCGGACAATGGGAGTGACCAGCTCTGCCTTGCTCCTTATCCAAGAAGTCCAGATTGCTCAGCACTGCCTTCCAAAAGATCCCATCTGTCCCAGCTTCCCATGTTAGAAATGCTGTACTTACTGCAATGATTCTCCTCTGATAAACAGGGAAGGAAGGTATCTGGAGGGAAGAGGGACAGCACACCCCAAGAAAACGTGAGCTGACACTCAATCCATACCAGAGCAGGAAAGATGATCGGGTGAGGAGGGAGAAAGCAACAAAGACATCTGTAGTGAGACTTAATTCCAGTGGGTTCAATCCAGTCATCTACTGGGGCTCACGGCAAAACTGCTACATCTGGTGACATGGGGACTGCAAGGAGACTATTTTTTGGGTCACGCTGTGGTTTCATGCTAGAATAATTTACTGGGGTAACAAGAGGAGTGACTGTCAGCGACCCGAATCCCATGTAACTGCATCGACAGAGAAATACTCCCAAGGTTTAGCAGAGAAGTGGGAAGGGAGACAATGAAGTCTTTGCCCACCCCTGTCCTTACCTGAGAAGGTGATGTTGAAACCCTCATAGGACATGGAGAAGTCTGAGATGAAGCGAATCTGAGCAGAGAAGTTTCCAAAGAGCCCTGCACTAAGCGGGGCAGGGAGCCGAGAGCCCGTCAGCTGCTTCAGGGGCTGAGCAAAGCTAGTATTTTCAGTGATCAGGAGGTAGTCGTGGCCATTCTCCAAGTGGAAGGTATGGAACGTGAAGAACACACCTGCAAGCGAGGAGAAAGAGAGATGTGTTTGTGTGGCACTCCTCTGTCCCACAGCTCCTCTCCTCTCCCTGAGGACACCAGTATAGATTCCCTATTTCCCAGTAACAGCAGCCCAATCAAGAAGGAAAAGCACACTGAAAATCATGGACATGTTTGTGTTAGAAAGGAAATAGATGAGGAAAGGAAAACGAGAATCTGAGAAGCAAAGCGAATCCCACACTTCTAAGCCCATTATACTGACAAAAATAAACCCCACGACACATCCAGCGACAGAAAAGGCAGACAAACACGGGGTAACTATTTTGTTTCTTCTTCCAAATTCAATTTCAGCTATTTGAAACACTCTGGTGAGAAGACTGTGACCTTGCTGCATTTGCAAATGAACAAGGAAGGAGTAATGGATTACTTAAAGCATCCTTCACACCTACAGACACAAAACAGTAAGTACTTCGGGCTCGTGCAGAGGCCTCCAGCTAGGTGATTTTTCATGCTGGAATTCAAATGCAATTAGAAACACTTATTCTCTGGAAAATAAATTCCATCTCTGGAAAACAAAAATGGCAGCGTCAGCTCTCGGAGAGCAGAGCAAGGCAGGATCTTGTATCAAAACCCCTGTCACATCGCCATCACACAAAGTCAACACGCTAAAGCAACACCTAGCAGTAAAAAAGCCTCTTTGCATTTATATGGCTTCTTTCAGCCGAGGATCTTAGCACACTGAGCACCACGGGGCAGGCTCTGAGCCCGTGCTCAGGCTGAATGGGGCTTTCCTCTCTTCACACCACCACTAAACCCAACAGGGCTATCTGCAGAGACAAAGGCTCCCCCATGCAAGCCCAAGAGCTGCGACCTGGTCTTCATCAGCCAGAGCCAGAGCCCTTCCTCCTCGCATGGATCAGGAGTGCCCAGTGGCATGACCAAGTTATTTCAGTTAAGACAGTGATTAACAACATGGAGCCTGCCAGGCTGCGGAGACCCAAGGGCTGTCCTGCTCTGCATCCCATCCCTGCCAAAGTACAGCCCCAGCTGCTTCCCAAGCAAGCACAGGAAACCTGTACGTAAGGAGCAGAGGAATAATCTCCTCCTTGCTTCCCATTAATTCCTGAAGATCAGGATGTGACCAACTTAGAGACTGATTAAAGCTCTGGAGCATGAGATTTAATACTCATCCCAACAGGCTTTTGTCAGCATCAAATTATAACTCTGAATATTCCATTTATCCCTATGCCTATCCAATTTCTTTTTGAAGGTTTACTGGTCACATGCAAGCAGTTTCCTTCCAAGAAATGAAGGTCAGAGGGGCTGGTAACCAATCCCAAGCCTTTCCCACAGAAATCACTGGATTGGGAAGAAGCAGAGCACACAGGGCATCTCAGCAGCCCTCTCTTCTCTTCATCTTTATCCCTGCACAGCAGCTCCTTGCACTTTGCTCATCTCCAGCGTCTCAGGCAGAAGTATTTGTGTGGCCCACTACTTAGTGATGACTGAAAGGGGTCTCGACTTGGACAATTCCTTCGTTATATCCAGGTAAATATCATATGGAGCCTGGCAAAGAGATTTAGTTCCATTGTTCCTCACTAAACTCCGTAAAGGTAGGAAACGTGGAATGGTTTCCAAATGTTTGCTGTTCTTACCAGCGGTACAGTCAATCAAAAATAGTATGACCTGGTTTGGCCTGAAAACCCACGTGAGATGCAGGGCATACAAAATGCTTTCAGTTTTCCCTGCTTTTCCCTGACAGCAAATTCATACCCTTGCTTTTACAAAATCCAACCTAAGGAACAGGAATCGCTCCACCAAAATCAACACACCAACAGAGGAACACAAGTGTAATTCGGTCCCCAGGACTAGGAGGACAGCCCCTGATTCCAGGTCTTTTAGAACAACTCCAATCACAGGGCACAAGGTGTCTCCAGCAGCAGAGCCCAGTTAAAGGCTGTGTAACTGTAGCCATAAGGGCTAATTATAAACTCATTTTAAAGGATCTGTGACTGATTAAACCTTTGCTCTGGTCTGAAATTTCCTGTGGCACAGACCAGCTCTGCACATGCAGGCTTGGTTTTGGTTTCTCTCTCCCTGCCCATTTTCTGGAAAAGAAAACAGCAAAATAAATTATAGGGAAAAGAAATCACTCTGAAGTTCTCAGATTAAAACTAATAGTGTCTCTTTAAATACCTTTAAAATTAAGCTGCTTTTAAACTCAATTTGTACAGCTCTTGAGTCCATAACGTAAATCAGTGTCTGCAGTCCTATAACTATTATAACAACAGCTTGGTTAAATCAGGGACTCACGTGCTGGCCATGGGCGAGATGTTCATAAAGACGTGTGAGCGAATAACTTGAGTCCAAGTTTTACGATGCAGATCATCCCTGCTCAGCCACTGGCTCGGCAGGGAACAGCTGGCTGGACTGGGAAGCACAAGCTCTGAGCTCTGTTCTGCTTTTGGGTAACAGAAAGCCTTCCCATGCCTGGGGCAGCAGCAATGCTGCAAGCCCAAGCAGTGTGGCAAGAGCAAAGTGGGTGTGGGAAACCAGAACAAGAGAAATCAGGTACAATGGCAAACACTTAAGTAAATGTAACACCAAATGTCCCCAGTGATCACTGATGCACCCCGTGGTCTCCAAGAACAGGGACCTGAAAGGCAAAGCACAGAGAGAAGGCTCTGCACTGATGATGCAGATAACCGGGAATGGTGCTCAGCTCCACGTTTTCTTGAAGCCTGTTCTGTTCCCCAAGGACTGAATTGATTCCATTTCAGTGGCGCTGGCTCAGGATCACGCTGTTCTACTGCTCTTTACTGAGGAATGAGAAGGAATGTTGCAGGAATGCAGAAGAGAGCTGAGAGAAGCTTGTTGCAATGCATTACACAGCAGTTAACACAGGGACGGCTGGGAAAGGAGCTCATTAACGAAGGCAGAGAGAAAGAACGCGTACATGCACATGTGGATGCGTACGCACGCTCGCACCAACACAGCCCAGCAGCTAAACACATTTCAACATCTCCCACCAAACAGTGGAGAAAAGGGCATCTTTGTTTTTCATCTTTCACTGCACTGGGAAATAAGCACAGGGTTTTCCTAACACAAAGCGGGCTGCATGCCAGCGTATTACAACTGTACAGCATCCTCTATCTAATCTCTCCTCTTGCCCTAACCTCCAACTGGATTTGGAGATTTCCTGCATCCAAGCAGGGTGAAGCTTCCCTAGCCCAGAAAGCTCCACAGACACAAGGGTGATCCTAGCAGAGGGTGCAGCACTGCCCTGCAGAAGGGATCCCACCCTGCGCTGCAGCTCATTTCCAGTGAGAACAACCTTGGAGGAAGGATACCAGCTGTGGGTAAGGAGAGGGATGAAAATACCAAACCAAACCCAATATGAAGCTCCTTTCATTAAAGAGATTCCCCCATTCCAAACACTCAGCGTCTTTTCTCAGAATCTTATCCTCCCCTTTCCACCACAACCTTGCAGGTGAGAACAGTTGAAACTCCTGTCAGAGACCCCTGTACATTTTCAGCTAGCTGGACATCCAGAGCACCGCATGGTCTGATCTTCCAATACTCATTACCCTGGTAGCTAAGGCCAGAATTCCTAGATAAAGCTACCAGGCTTCAGTCTGCTAAAGCTAGGACCAGCTTTTCACAGAGCCCAACGTCCAGCTTCCCCCAGTGCGACAAACATGCTCCAGCTGAAGATGGTGAGATGCAGACATGAATTCTCTGGACCATCCAGAACTGCATCACACTAAGGAATGGGTGTTTCCTTTACACCTGAATTGGCCACAGCAGGATCTTTTACAGGACAGGGGACAAAAAGGTCCTAGACTTCTGCAGACACATCCCTGCTACCTGAAAAGACCCTGTGTTTTGTCAAGCCTTGTTTAGCTTGGTCAGGAAACTTCCTGTTGCTGTTGTCACAAAAGCACACAGGCCATCAGACTTGCACTTTCTCATACAAAAGTGTCAGTATGCTGTGTTATGCTTAGCTTAGCTACAGGATAATGCAGCGCCTCATCAGAGAGCTGAATCCGAGGCAGAGTGGATTAATGAGGAGTGGTGGATTGCTGCTACTCAACAGAATACTTTTCACAGCATGTGATAGTTCCCTTAATGCACTGTGCTGTTCATTGACAAGTTTATTTGCTGTAATACAAATGGTATTTGCAAAATTGGCTCATGATAGCTCCCGTCGTGCTGATATCCGGTGCAACGAGACAGTGGCATAAGAGCCATAAAGCTCCATAAAGGGTTTATACCCTTTGTGCTTAGCCCAGGCAGATACTGGCTGGATCAGGAGAAATTACCCCCTGCCCTTGTACATAAAACTTGCTCTCTAATCCTCAATGATCATTTTCTTGACATATTCCTGCAAGATAGAAGACTGGCCTGCATTGCACAGGAGATTGGACTAAATAGATCAGCACTTTGCCTCTATGCTGGCAATGCTCCTCACTAGTGGGGAAGTGAGAGCTGCAGAACTAGGACAGAGCTGGAGACAGAGAGCACGGCCCATGATGGTAGCTACCATTACTGCGAGACAAACTCCTGGTTTACACAGGGACACCTCGTCTCCCACTGACCACCACCCTTCAGCCCATCTCTAAAACCACTCCAAGCTAAAGGGTTCTCACCTTTTCCATGGGATGTTTCTATTGTCCACGTGCAGTTCAAGTTATTTGGATAAAAGTCAGGGAAGCCTGGGGATAGGATGGTACCACTGGAACCACGAATGTAACCTCCACACAGAGCTGCAGGAAAAAACAGTAACGGCAGAATTCAGTAACTCAAACTCAGTCCCCAGCTGGAAGAACCTCAGTTCTTCTGAATGGCCACACAAAGCCCACCCCATCAAAATCAAACACGGGCCAGAGGTCAGTCAACCACCACCATGAGCTGCACAGCTGCTGCTTAGCTTCCGCAGGTGAAGGGCTTGCCACCTCCTGCAGATGTTACCCCCGTGCTCCTCACCCTCACAGCTGGGCAGCGGCCGGCTCCACTGGAAGTTGGGCTCGCACTCCAGCGCTTCGCTGTCACTCAGCGTGTAGCCGGAATCGCAGCTGAACGTCACCAGCGCTCCCACGTAGAAATCATTCCCGTGGCGCTGGCCATTGACCGGGATCCCGGGATCCAAGCAGTGGTCCGACTGGAGCTTCACAGCTGTGGCAAACAAACCCACTCGTGTCAGAGCGCCCAGTGGCTGCTGAGCTGCAAGGTGCTGTGATTAAAGTGGGGGAAGTTCAACTTCTCCTATGAGCTCAAAGTCCTACTGACGAGCCCCAAAGGAAGAGGATGAAATGGATGGAGGAACTCAAAGCTGCCTCCTAAAGTCAGTAATATTCCGTAGATGCTAAAATAAACACAAGAACTCTACGCAAGGAAGTCAGAAAGCAGAACTGCTCCTTCCCTTGCAGCAGCTTCACACTCTCCAGTCACTGGAGCAGTGCTAACTACCTGGGCAAAGGGGAAAAGCGAGTCCAGCGGGCTCTGACTGAGAGCACTGTGCTGCTGGTGAACATGTAATTCCATGAATAACTTCCACTTACTTTCATATCGGATCTGAAAGCCTATATCAGAGTGGCTTTTGTCAGTGGTGAAGAGGAGGTAGAGGTAGTTGCTGGTGCTGATGAGGAACTGGGGCACCTGAGTCCCATCATAGACACCTATCAATGGGGAAGAATAGGACCGCCCATCCCGCACTTCCAGGGTGTCGTAATTCACCTCTGTCTTAAACCTGAAAGGGACACAAGAACAGGTCTGTGAAAAACCAGCATCACTAGTTTTTCTTCACTGCAGTTCTGAATGTGCCCTCATGACTGGAAGGCAGCACGTGCCACGGGGCAAAACATGGTTCTGTTTCTATGGCCTGACCTTCAGCTGAGGGAGCATCTTACTGAGAACATGCCATTCCCCTCCTACCCATCTCAGCTTCTGATCCTTTGCCTGCTTCATGTGCTGACGCCAAACAGACTTTGCAGCAACAAATGTCTTCTGCTAAATGCACAATCACCTCCCAGGCACAGAGACCCAGGTTCAAGAAAGCTCAGCCCTCCTCAAACATGAGATCCAGGGCAAGTCAAGAGACTCAGCACTCAGGATCCTCGCTGCTGCTGCACGCTGAGCACGTGGGAGCTCAGCCTCCACAAACATGGCCTACGCGTGTCTGAAACAGCACTGTCAATGAGCAGGAGTCAGTCAAAACAAGAAGGGAAAAAACCCCACCATTTCCCACCTTTTCTTCAGGAATGTGAGGTGAATCCTAACGTCTTGTCAGGAGTTAATTAAAGAAAGGAAAGAGAGAACGTGGCTGCTGAACCCAGCACTGAGCGGTTCGTTCCCTCCTCCTCTGGGTGGCTACAGCTCGGCCCTGCTGCAGCCAGGGAAAACAGGCACAGAGAGGAACCCTTTGAGAAGCCCAAGGTGAGTACCTGTCAAACGTGATCTTGATGGGGTAGCCCGGCTGGGCCTCTATGACCCATGCGCAGCTCAGCGAGTCCTTGTAGAAGCCAGGCCAGCCCGGGGAGAGGATGGTTCCGCTGGGTGATGTTAAGTGGCCCCCGCAGGGTGCTGAGGACAAGGACGTGACAGAATTCAGGCATGACCAGCTGCAGACCTCCCCCGGGCAGTCTGTCCTGCCATGCAATAGCTTTCATGCACTGTTGTTTCTCATGTGTTAAAAAATACCAGATTCAGATGATCAACCTGGGCTAATGGAAGGTGTCACTGCCCGAGGCAGGGGGTTGGAAGCGGATGAGCTTTAAGGTCCCTTCTGACCCAAACCATCCTATGATTCTATGGAATAACAACACTAGCCGGTAGGAAATTGCCTTTTCAGCTTAAACTGAAGATACAGCAGCCTGCTGCTGTATCTGTGGGAGTCAGCAGCCTGACCTTGCGCAGTGGCTCTAAGGAGACAGGGTATAACAATAATTATTAGATATAAAACCAGAGAAAACTGCAAGGTCAGTTTGCATTTCAGCAGCTGCAGGTGCCAGAAAATCTCTCATATTTGTGGTAATTGAGTCATGTCTTTTCTACCACGAGGGACATCACAAGACTGTGGCATTTATTCCATGCTGTGGTCCCTTGTGTCATCAGCAGAAGCTGAAGGCGCATTATCATCTCTTCTGGAAAAAGCACACTGGATCTGATGGACCAGAGGTACAAACTCCTATCACCCTCAATAACTGCAACATATTGTCCTCTAAAGAAATCAAATGGGATGGAAAAATGTGTCTGCTCCTGTTCGTGCTCCCCCTGCTCAGCACTTTGCAGGATTCATCACCCTGATGTTTCTTTATGTCCAAGTCCCTGGTGCTGCTCACACGTGCCTTCTGTGGCTCTATAAACCTCCTCCTTCTTTAAAAAGCTGATTAAAATGTTCACTTAACCGAGTGCACAGTGAAGGGTGAGTCAGAGAAATCACCACTGTGATCACAGAGAAAAAGCACAAGTTAATGGCACAAGGTTATCAAAGCTTCCCAAGATAAAAGTTCATTAGAATTGTATTATTTAATGTATCCACTTCAACAATGCATGACCAAATTATTTCTCAGTATTACAGTACTATTTCTCAATAGCACAGTACTTGTTATTCAAATTACTGTAAATACCAGAGCAGGGCATCACTTCCCTGGGAGCAGAGGGCAGAGGAAGACTTTTTGCCTTTTTCCAGTTTTCCATAGTAGAAGCTTTAAAGGACGAGGAAAAAGCTGTGAAATCTGGATTAAAGCCTTTCATCCAAGCCACGTTTCTGGGTTAGCTATTGTAGCTGCTGTAGCAGAGACACGTAAATGCAGAACTTCTGGCTCTCGACTGTCAAGAGTCCATCAGACCAAACTGAGGAAGACACGCTGAAAGGACACACTTGCCCACTTCCCACAGTCCAGATCTGTACCTTTTGCTTCTTTCATTATATAAATATTACACATTTTACATACACTAAAAATCAGGACAGAAAAACGTCACTGTGTATCTTTCTGCTTTCTTATTCCCTTCATGACAAGAGTAGCAGGGAAGCTTTGAGTCATCAGTAAACCAAAGCCTTTTATTACTGTTATTAGCAAAACGCCTGTTGCAACAAGAACCGAGCTAATAGAAATAATCCCCATCATTTACTTCACAGAAAGTCAGAAAACTGAGCTCAGTGCTCAGTGGCCGCTGGGCTGCCTCTTCCTCCTCAGCAAACTCTTCTGTGCGGACAACACCTTCCAGAGCTATGTGAAATCCTGGCCATAACTGAGAAGCTGAAGGTTAGAACTAAGTCCAGGAGTCCTTCAGCTCTCAACACGAACCTCTGCCTATATGATGGCAGCACTGGGCACCCTCCCTATGGGTTATCTGACTGGCACCTTGACAGAACTGATGTGCTTTTTCCCCAAAACACCAGGGATCATTCTCCCTCCAGGCTGCATGTACAGACTAGTAGGAAAGATGATAAAACTCACCTTCACATCGGAGCACGGCATTGTTCCAGACCACATTTCCTTCCTTCAAGATGCAGGTGATGGTTTCTGAGCCATGGGTCCTAATGAAGCCCTCGTCACACAGGAAGGACACGGAGCTGCCAAGCTGGAGGCTGTCACCAAATCGCTTTCCATTCACAGGCACACCAGGGTCAGGGCATTCATTGTGCCTAAATGCTAAGAGGGACAAAAAAGAGAATAGTGAGTTCCTGCCTCTGTCCAATGCAAAAGCATGTTGGACCACGCAATTCGCAATTAAGCAATACTTTCAAGGTAGGCAATAGTACTTGTTCTTGTCCTTTGACACTGGGACAGACTCAAAGGGAAGACCAAACAACATGGACTTGAATTTCACCCAGCAAAGTCACTGTGTTCCACATGGGCAAGTCAGCCTGTGCCAGATACACATCACCCCCTCTTCTCCAAGACACCCACGTGCATGTTCTCACCGTTCCAACTTTTCATCTAGTTGAAGTCACTTAGATTCCTCTGTCCTCTGCCTCTATTGCAAGTGCTCATTTGCACCCTGAGAGAGGAAGGATGACATTAAAACCATCTGCATGTAAGAGGTGCTGGGATACAGCAGCAACAGGGGCCAGAAGGGAGCCTGCAGAACCAAATCGCTGCCTTAGCCATCTTTCATGTATGAAAATTCATAAACACTCAAAATAAAGACTTTAAAAACCTCCAAGGCATCTGCATAGAGGGGACATCAGTTAACCATTAATGAGAAAAAGTGAAAGCTTTAAGGCCCTGTAGTTAAAAGTAAGGGCCCTCTAAGCATACTCTTGTGATTGACTGCTGTGCACCTTGCTTGTCATCATCACTAGGATAAAATGAAGGACGCACAGCAATTACCTTTCTAGGTGTTGCAAAGTTGCACGTGGACTTGCACAGACACACAGCTCTGTTTAAAGGCCTGCCCTCTTCCAGCAGCTAAAAACTAGGCCAGAAAGTAAGTCTATAGCCTTCACTCCCCATTAAGTGCATAATTATGTACTAGATCTTCACACACTGGGAGGTGGTCTTCAGAGATGAGTAGCATATTAAAGATTAAAGCCTCCAGATTAATTACACACACATGCTTTTAATATCTTTAATGCACTTGACCAAATTCTGATGAGTTCTGGATTTCTACAGAGCGTCATTACTCTTCTAACAACCTTGTTAGATACACTGCTGAAGGGGAAAACACAGGCTGAAGCTGCTCTTTGTGCTCTAGTATCTGTCCCTTGTAGCAGGATGTTGTCTCCTCTCTCATACCTGAACTGAGAAAGACTCAGCAGTTCCTTTTTGGTATTCAAGCGGTCAGAACACATTAACTGATGCAAGCTTAAGAGTCATTTACAACAATAAAGAATTTGCTTTAAAAATGTCTTCATTCAGGGGGACAGCCACAATTCCCAACACGGGTACGTAACGTATCAGAGACACATCCTGCGGGACCAGCAGCGTTCCTGGATGAGCTGTCTCCCCCTCACAGGATCTAGGGTTCAGTCCTGGCTATGTGATACAACCACACACAACCCACTTCATCTGGTGAACCTTCTGTCTGCTGTAGTGTGGCAAATGATTTCTTCAGACCTCTGATTTTATATTTTAGAATAAAGAGGATTTGCAATCATGGCTCCAAGGGCTGTTAATTCAGCTGTGCCACTAAAGGCTATTGTAACAAAGTCATTTATCAGTTCTGCTGAATAGGTTTAATAATGCTCTTTAGAAAATTATAGGACAATGTGAGGATAAAACTACTACAGCATCCATCTGAGATTTGAAGGCTGGACTTAGGTGAAGCCAAATATCTCTGTGGAAGTTTCAAGGCTTTATATGCTAAGACGCTGCTACATGTTTCCCTATATCTCCAAAGTCTTGCATGCTTTTAGGTGTCAGCAAGTGGTGATAGGATCAACTGATGAACACAAGCATCTGATATCAAATAGTTGGTGCTGATCTGCACCAAGCTCCCCACAAAGCAGAGGGCAGCCAGTGAGCAGAACAGAGGTATGAGAGGAGAGCAGAAAGCCCATGGAATGCGGCAAGCTGTGGGCTGGTGGGAGAACAGAAACCTTGGCTGCTCCAAGGATGGATAATCCAGGGGCAAACTGTGCGTGTCACACTGCTGGACAACACTTTAACTTCACAGCCAGGGAGAACCTGAGCAATCAGCTCTGAGCTTGACACCAATCCTCAATTACCCAGCTGCAAACCTGAAGTAATCCCTAATTTTTGGATTTACTCGGGAATTGCAGGAGTTTCAGTGGATCAAACCCTTGCCTGTTAGTCTCCACCAAGAGCTTAGAGCTTGAAATGAAAACCAAGAGGAAGGACGGGGCACTTACTGGTGAAGGTTATGTTGAAGCCTCTCTTCTCCATGGAGTGGTCGGTCTGGAACTCCAGCCTGGCTACATGACCGCTGCTGGTCAGAGAAGAGGGGATCTGGTTTCCTGAGAAGGTGCCCAGCACCGGGGACTCGGCAGTGCCACCATCCTTCACAGCCAGGAAATCAAACTGGGGCTCCACATCAAAGTCATTGAAAGCCAAGTGAATGCGGCTCTCGGGTTTAGCTATAATTAACCAAACACAGTGCAAGCTGCTTCCATACTCTTCAGGGTAATTTGGTGACAGCACAATCCCAGATGGGGTGGTGAAGTTGAAAAAGCAGGAAACTGCAATGAGAAATCAGCATCAATCATGCAGCACAGCTCCTACAAGCTGCTCCGTCACGTTTCCCCCACCCCTTATCCCCTGAGCTGGGAGATTCCTGCAAATTCCCAATTGCTTTGCTTCTCAGAGACAATTAAAGAAAGGAAGGGCTCAGTGCTCCATTCACTGCCTGCTGTCAGTGATTTACTTGCATGGGGAAGATGTGACTTCAAAACAGCCTCCAGTCCCACTTTGGGTTATTTGCCATTCTCCAGCCTAGCACAGGTTGCTTTTGCTGCAGGAAGAACTCAACCAGGTGGGGATTTGCTAATCTGCAGGTGAATTCTCCTGCACGTCCCTGAGAGAAAGCCCACGCAGGAACCAGATGTGTGACTGCACCTAATGCAAAATAACATCAGCATTAAACGAGCTGGCACAATGCAAACCTGAGGTGAGGAATCAGCTCGCTGTTCCCCCAGGCTCATCCCCAGGCTCGTCTGCTGCATCCCCACCCAAGTGCTGGGTAACCGTGGATGCAATCCTGAGCACAGTGCAGGCTTTTCAGGGTACGCCTTACAACAACTGCACTTTTGGCTTACTTTCTATTGGCTAAATACGCTTTTCACCTGTGCTCCTCAGCAGATGTGACTGCACCCAGGCAATCCCACTGCACACGGACAAACTCCTCCCATGCAGACCATGCGTGCCCTGCATTAAATAACTGCACAGCGACAAATAATGTGTTAAATAATTGATACAGCAATAAATTGTCAATGCTTTTGAGAATGAGCTGTGAATCAATTTGCCTTTGTCCCTATCTCGCTGTTTACACCTCTGCCAAACGGGCAGTGAGAAACAAAAGCTGTTTGGTTTTGGTAAGGACTCTGCTGCATCAGGCAATGAACAGCCCAGGAACCATCCCAAGCTTCCCCCCAGTGCCAAGGGGCTTGGGGCAGCTCTGGTGGGCTGGAACCTTCCACTTCCCATGGCAAATAAATCACTGACTTCTCCTGGCTGGCAGCGTACCAACAAGAGGCACCAAACCAGACTGCCATTCCCAGGAAAACAATTAACCCCGGTCTCTCCAACTGAAGTTGAGGGGAAGAGTGCGCATGGAGGAACCCTTTAGCTCTCAAGGGTTTCAATATATACTGTATTTCAGCTGACAAAGTCCATTAATTTGAAAAAGCAAGGCTTCCTTTGAAGCGGTACCTACCCAGTGTTGGTCTCTTATGTACATATGCTTTACTCAACTCTTTCCCCATCATCACCCTTGGGAAAATCCGTTACTCAGAACACACATCTCACTAATTCCTGGCAAAAGGACACTGCACTGAGGATGAAGCTGGTTTTAGTTTGGCATTTATACAATCATTTGGTTCAATGCTCACCCTCCCTCTGTTATTTTCCCTGTCTTCCTTCAACACCTAATGGTTTCAGATCAAATAAGATGGACGTTACCATGACGTTATCAAAGGTAAGAGCTACACAATCTATTTCCTGCTCTCGGCAACAAAAAGAAGAGATTAAAGAGAAAGCAAACTGCAAAATATCCTCAGGATTTGGGTTCTTTACTAGATGCTGAAATATTAACGGATGCTGTCACATAATTCTGCCAGCATAAGCTTGGAATAATCTGCCTAGGAATAGGCACTGAAAATAACTGCACAGAGAAAAGTCTTAGTGCTAGGAACTCCTCATCAAAGGGGTAAATCAGCATTCATATAGGAGCTAGAGTATCACAGAGCCCACAGCAGAGAGGTACGGTTGCTAGCACAGCTATTACAGCACAGAGCTGCCGGCTCCTTTCGGGAAACAACAACAAAGAACTTGCTGACAAAAGAGAGAAAAGCGGAGTGAGGGAAGAATAGGAAATTAACCTTTGCTAAGATGAAACACAATGACAGATTAAAAAGCAACACACAAACCCACCCTCACCAGCCTCCGCTGCAGGGAAGTAAATGACACTTTTGATCTTCCATAAAGTAACGAGCGCCGCTGACAGCCAAGCTGCAGGAGAAAGGCCACTGCCCCACGCACCCACATCCCAAGCCATGGCACCCATGTCCAAAGCCTGCCTACATGCAGTGGGGAGCTCGGCTTCACCCCCAGAGGGACATATCCAACCCAGGAAGCAACAAGCGCTCAGCAGGTTCATGGACAAGCTCATGGTGTCTGATATGAAGATTTTCTTGATCTTTTAAAGCAGGAGAGGTTTTCCTTCAACATGAAAGAGGGGTTTTGGTGCGCGGCTGCACCAGGATCTACATCAGCCTCTGCTTTCTCAGAGGTGCTTCGCTGGACACTTGCATAAAAGCAGAAGCTGTTCATGTAGATGTCACAGACACTCAAATGTGCTATCAAAGGGAAGAGGGCAGCACCCACGAAAGGAGGAAGGCAGCTGAGCGCTACCTGTCTCGTGCTGCTCTGTGCATCTGAGACAGCTGGGAACAAAGAGCCCCTGAGGAGCGAGCAGCCACTGCAAACGTGACAGGCAGAAGTGAGTCCTGGTACCTGCAGCCTGCCCGTTGGGATGCCTGAGCTGGGAACACCCATCACTCCTTCAGCTGAGACAGAAATTAGTATTTATTATCATTGTTCTTAAATGTTACGAGGACATTTCATTACGTGCACAGGACAGGTTCACATTCATAACCTAAACTGATCTTTGTCAATAGTTATCATTACTGATCAAGCACTGCGAAGGCAATAAGGAAAATCCCGTTAATACAGCAGAATAAATGACAGCAAAACTGGGCACCAACAGAGTACCCACCACAGCCAGTGAGACCCATGGCACTAACGAACGTGTACAACGTATTTATTCAAGTCATCACAAACATTATCAAGATTCTGCCTTCATTTAGAGCAGTGAAACAGCAAAGGAACAGCTCATTGCTTCTTGTGGCAGCAACTCAAGTGCCCACGTGGCTGCAGCATGAGGATGCTGCCCGGTGGTCCCCTCACAGCATGTGATGCTCGTGGCCAGGCCGGACATGGAGGTTATCCGACACTTATTCACCAGCAGAGCTGCTTGTTTCTGCACCTTCACCCAGGAGCAACTTCTGCATTTCTCTGGTCAGACCAAGCACAACTCGCTTCTCTTTTCTTCTGCCTTCAGAAGATCCTGCCTCCCCACAGACCGCACTGCTTCTCCTGCAAGGAATGCCTGCTGGCCCCAGACTCCCCAGCTCACACTGCACATGGGAAACCAGGGCTGATCCCAGGGAGAGGGCACACCTGCAATGCATGGGAATGGGAAAGGCACCAAGTTCAGGAGCTGAAAACCAAGCAGGGAATCACTGGGATAACTGCAGTCTCCATAGAAACAATAAAAACTCCTGACTTCTCTGTCAGCTTTCAGGCATCATCCCCACAGCCTTGGACCGATGGGAGAGAGCTTGAAGGCAGTAGCGGATTTGCTGCCTTACCTTTTGAAGAAGCTCCCTCCTCTAGGCATAGTTGGTGATGGACTGGAAAACCACGAGCTCAGCAGGAGCCTGGTTAATACCGGCATGCCTCACCTGGGAAGCACACATCCCAAATAGCTGAGAGTGCTGGGAGCTCAGGGCACTGTTCCAGCTGTGAGGCTGTGTTTTATATCCTGTATTTTCCTCCTTCTGTATCTGTTTCAATAAACACATCTGCATCGCGATGCATCTTCCTTCTTAAAACCCCAAAGCACCAACAGGGCAAGGGGGAGGTGAGGGGAAGGAGCCTGGAGCACATACTAACTGGGAGAACTTTTTCTATTTCAGAGCAACAAATTGCCCAGCTGACTCTGATGGAGCTGCTGCCAGCGCCAGCGAGTGGCTGACGGGGGCAGGACAGCAGCTAAATTCAGAACAACGAAAAATAGGCAGGTTTTGGGTACCAGACCTTGAGGAAAATACTATCAGTGAACCCAAAACAGACTGCACGGGAGCCTCTGTGCATAGGGAAGAGCACTGAAATACCAAAGTGGGTTTCATTTCTATCCACTCCAGACAGGAACAGCGATGGGGTTACTGTTACTGGGGCAACACCTAAAACTTACTGGAAGATGCTGATCTGCACCAGGACGGCGTCGTGCTGCTTGTCTGCCAGCGTTCTGCAGCCATCTGTTATTCGGGAGGTGCTCCAAGGCATGAAGACAAGATCCTTTCCTGCGTGCCTGTTTATTTCACATGGAACTCTCCCCCTCCCTGCAGTCTCCCTTGGGAACTGGTGGCGGTGCCCACAAGACCAAGGTTTAATTGCCACTTTTTGGTAAAAGCCCCAAAGCAGTGGAGTGCTCTTGTGGTGCACCTCTCCCCCATGGTTCAGCAGAGCATCCTTCTGCTGCTGCAGCGCTCAGAGCCATCCACAGCTCCTGAAACACATCCATCTCCTGGAAGCTGCTCCTGCAACAGGCTGGGACTCAGCTCCACACAGCCCCATGGCCTCAGCACAGTGCATGAAGGATGACTGCTGCAGCACTGCAAAGGGTGAGGCACCCCCAGAGCGTGTAACTGCAACTACAGTACCTGTACCCCATGATGAAGTGCAGCAGAGGCTGTGTGGGCAGGTTCAGCCACATGTGACATTCTGGTAATGGGGAACAACAGAAGGAGCCTTGGAGAGAAACCTGCACTCATGGACTCCACCAGCAAACTGGAAATGCCCCACTGCAGCTTCCTCAAGCACCAACCCCACATGTAAAGCACTGAAGTAAAGTATAACAGGCACTAGGAAACTTCTCTGCAGACCAGATTGAAGATGGCAACATAAGACACAAGATATTCCTGTTTCCTGGATACTGAGATAGGGGAAGGGGACACAGACAATCTCCTTGCCTGATGAAACCACTGAGTGTCATTTCAGATCCAGGCTCATGTGAAGAGAGGCAACCCGTCATGCTGAGCAATTGCTGTCAGGAACATGGACAGATGCCTTGGCACAGGACAGCTCATTTATAGCAGCATGAAGCCCTATCAGGGTAACAGTTCAACTGATTCAATCAGTAAAATAACAAGGATGGAGACAACCCAATACACTGCATCCTCCCAACTAGCACTGAGCACACGGCTGGGAGCACCTCAGATGAGCTGGAGAGAACCCACTGACAGTAACACCAAGGAGAAAATAGGCTCTGGTTCAACCCAGGCGCTTCACGCATCCAGCTCTCCATAGATATAGACACCAAGAGAAACTCCCCAACTTAACTGACAAGCGGCATGCTGGAGGATGTGCAGCTTGAGACAACTCCCAGGGAAGAGCAGAAAGGATGGGGTTGGTCAAGCAGCCCTCTTATAACCTCAAAGAAAGGGAAATGGGAAATTTACACCAATAAAATGCCTTGGGACTTCATAGGGGACAATTACAACTCAATTCGTTGCAATTGAGAAGGTTCTGAGGTGCAACTGCTGCCCAGGCAAGCACTTAAGCATGTATGTCTGCTTAAGCAAACACTTAAATCTCAGTGCTTTGATAAACTAGGGCTGCAATGCAGAAGAAGGGCTTTGAGGGAGAGTGCCCTGCTTAAAATTAAGAAGGGAACGGTCTTACATGGCTGCAACCATGAAACAAGGTTGTTAACAAAAGCTACAAATCCCTCATGTATATAGAGATCATGGTAATCCTGCCTTCATTTAATTTGCTTCCCTTGCTGCCAGAGAGACCGGATCTCGGCAGCTCCTGGGAACAGGCTGAGCATAAAGAGCATTTCACCACCGATTTGCTGCTCTGAACCCAACAAGATCCAGGGCAAGCAGAAGGTGTTAATGGGTCCTGAAGGACACACATCTGTTGCAGAAGCCATCTGAGCCATGGACCTGGCCTCGGCAGGCACGGAGCCTGGTTCTTGGCAGAAACCCAGGATGCGAATGGCTGCTCTGCAGAGCCCAGAGCTGACATAGTTTGGAAGGTTAAGGTTAGCTACCAAGTCCCTGTCCCAGCTCATCTGGCAGAGATAATTAGTGCCTCTGCCATTCATCATCAGGAGAATCATCTCAGGGTGCTTCATAAAAGCACTGAAAAGAGAAAAGTGTAAGAAAATAAAGAGCTCCACACAGCAAACCAGTGGGGAAAGAAAAATTAATGGAAGCCTGACAGTCCTTCCAAAATCCACTCAAAGCAATTGCATCTGCAAGTCCAATGTTAGCTGCAAAAACAAGACCTGTTTACAGCAGGAGGGAGAACCATTATGGGAGTTGACATAAACTGTTCCATCAGCACTGCAAAAAGTAAGAGGAATAAAGAATAAAAGAGCACACAAAGGGTCGGTTTTCCTCAGAATGAGGGCCCATGCCGCAGTTCAAAAGCCTGAAACCTCCCTTATAATGAAACAACTATCATTTCCTTTAACAGGAAACCTTCTGGAAGTATTCCTGGACAATAAAGGATCATTGGGATCATCTAAACAATCCACCTCCTTAATACAGACTGCAAAACAATTCCTGGTGCCTACAGATGTCCAGAAAGGAGCACCCCCCCATCTCAGCCTATGAACAACTAAGGATGGAGAGCCTGGCACTGCCTTCAGTAGCCTGCCCCAAGGGCTAACCACTCTCTCTGTTAAAAAGCTATTATTTTTAAATGGCAAACTATGCTTTTATCACTGCTAACTTATAAAACACTCTTTTATCCAAATTACTCTTCCTTGGGAAGGCTCCGTAGGTTGCTGTGAATAACAGGTAGGAAAAGAAGAAAAGAGAAAAAAACAAAGAAAGAGAAAGAAAATAATGACCAATTGACAACTTAATTTAGAGCTAAATGAAAACCTTGCCAAGTGGCATGAAATTACAGGGTTCTGTTCAGTACATTGCTGGGAAAAACACCTATTGCACTTTGCATTTCCAGCTCCTAATCCTGCCTGTTTGCACCAGAGAGTGCACACAGAGGTTGGCAGCTCAGCTCAGAACTACCATTTGTGATGTTTGGAAGACGAGCTAAGGTTATGCAGCAGATACAATAGGCTGATATTGGATTACCAAAAAAAGAAAAATAAGGAGGAGTAATTAGCACTAAGGAGAAGAGAGGTTTTATGCTGCTCTTAAGGCAAATCAGATGTTTAAAAGAATGGAAAAACCCACAAAATCAAAATGCCTGATGAGGATGACTGATGCTGCGAGGGCTGGGGCAGCTCTGCTCTGGAGCCAGGCTGAGAGAGCTGGGCTGGGGCAGCCTGGACAAGAGAAGGCTCCTGAAGGGGAGAC
>WYDI02031860.1:0-13474 GCA_009867235.2 Psittacus erithacus | reverse complement strand
CCAGGTTGGACACAGGGGCTTGGAGCAAGCTGCTCCAGTGGAAGGTGTTCCTGCCCGTGGCAGGGGTTGGAGCTGGAGGAGCTTTGAGGTCCCTTCAACCCAAACCAGGCTGGGATTCTCTGTCTGTGTTAGTGCCGTACACCTGCGTGGTGACGGGGATCCTGAGCTGTGCCAACCTCCTGCTGCAGCCGGCTCAAAGACAACTCTCACCAACACAAAGGATTTCGATGGCGCTCAGCTCTTCCGAGAGAGTAAATGCCCCATTTCCACGGAGCCAGCACAGCCTCCAGTGGTGGTGGCACCATGCTGCTGCTGGCTCCTGCACAACACAGTGATCAGGTGCAGCTCGGCCATAGGAAATGGGCTGTGGTTGAGGTTTTCAGGGGAAAAAGAAGGGAAGAAAGCTTAACATCTGCTCCAAAGCCACAGAAGAAAACACCATTTAACATAATTTCAATTGGAAATGCTGTGGGAAATGCCTTCTGTTCTGCTTAGAGGAATATTATGCATGACTACTGCTCTAAGCAGGTTATAACACAAAATCCACTTACGATAACACAACAAAAAGAAAGTCACTGGAAACTAAAGCAGCTCCTAAAGCGAGACCAGAGCATGACCAGAGCCCTGTAATGACTATCACATCAATGGACATAAAGTGTCTGGAGGAGTTCAGAAGTGCTCTGAAGCAGCACAACTCAAGCTACAGTCCCTCCATATGAACATACATGTGCCTATACATCTACACACATATTTACCCCAGCCTCCACAGAGCTGCAGCACGCGATGCCAGACAAATCCCCCTTAGGTCAGTGCAGAAAGCTCCCTCCCCAGTTTGCCTGAAGCACTGTGCCCAGTTCATACACAATGCTGGGTTTTTTCACTCGGGTTTGTTTTACCTTCAGAACATGGGACGGGTCCAGAAAACCTGAAGTCTGCAAGTCTGAGATCAATGAGCTAAACCTGGGTCACAAATTAAGCAGGTTTCAGAAGGGACTTCCCCAGCCCCACTGGCAGAGGACAGAGAAAACAAGGCAAAAGCTTTGCCTTCATTCAGCGAGATGGTTACAAATGATAGATACCGTCGTGACAGTTCATACCATGATCATCTATCACATCAAGTGACGGCACTGCTTGGCGCGAGTCAACCATTCAGCTAAAGGTGCAGGACACCCTCAGGGGTTGTAGGTCACAGGCCCCCAGGGGCAAGGGCTGCAGGAGGAGGAAGAGGAGGAGAAGGGAAGGGAAGGAAATAGAAGCTGCTGGAGGAGAGTAGCAAAGAACCTTGTAAGACTTACCGAGCCCTGCAGAACCCCCCTGAGAGCACTATGCCCCCGCAGAGGGGATGCTAGCTCTTCCTTTCCTTGGCAAGGAAACATATACCTCGTGGAACCAATTTTGGTCATAGAAAATGTTTTGTAGCAGTGCTTTCCACTGCAATAGTTCACATAAAATCAGGTAATGAGTGTTTCCCTACTATAGAGGAGTATGTTTAAACTGTAATTCCAGCCATGTATTTGGAAGTTATGGCACTCCCGAAACACCCTGCTCCCCGACTACGTCTATCCACACCTTCATCATTCTCACTGCAGTAACTGAACAACTCACCAGCTTCCTGTTATAGCTGTAATTATGGGCTGGCTCCCCATTCATAAACCTAATAATCTCCTCAGCCACAGGTAACTGTAGACTTCAGTTTGAATATTATATCCCTTATGAGTTCTTACCATCAGAGCACAAACTTCATCTAAGTAGCACAATGGTTTTCCTTAGGTAGCATTTATTCGCCTGACATCTCCTAAGCTCATTTTGCTGTCCTTCAAGGCTTCAAAACTGAACACAGCTCTGTATGAAAGCAATGGGGTTCAGGTTCTCCTGGGTTATGAGAACTGCCTTAGCTTCTGACAGGTAGCACAGCTCTGTAACTTTGAAAATGCAACTGTCAGAGTGAACAACAGTAACTGCAGAGCTGATTTGAGCAATATGAGGTGCTGCAGAGTAGGCACAAAAAGAGGTCTTCAGTATCGTCATCAACCCAGACATCCGCACTGCACAGAAGCAAGACACCAAGCTCAGAGTACAGACAGATGGATGATTGTGTCACCCAATCCAGCTACACTACTAGATTCCCGGGCTCCAGTGTCATTGTTTCAGGCATCTCAGCTCATCAGAGACAATCTGAACACACATCAGGGCCGCGGATACCTTGCCTAGTAAGGAGTTTGCAGAAGACACGCACGAAGAAGGTCTTGCAAAGTTTCTCAAGTACCCTACGTGCTCACCCTGGACAGCTAAAGAGATGCAATGACAATAAAGAGGATGAAGATGGAAGGTCTGTTATCATGAAGGCACAGTCACAAATTAAGAACCCACTGCAATAAGCAGATGCATTACTTAAAATGGTTTGTGTTGCTTTGTCATCGAAGCCCCAGGAAATGAGTTCTCCACAATAGATTCTGCCTGCTCATAAATCATTCGCTCAGGACAGCAGGATACACCACAGTGCCCTGTTTAATCTCCATCTGCATTTGTCATGCATCTGCAGCCAGAATCAGCAGCACTGAATTGTTTGCATATTCCAACTAGCAGCACATAAATCAGGTTACCTTATTTTCCCACCTCATGCCCAATGCATTTACTGGTCTCCCAATATTTACAGAGAGTTATTGCTAATCCTACTACAGATTTCACACCAGGTTACACATTTTGTCGTGTAACCTCTCTTGATTCGTGCAAACTAATATGATGCTCTCCAGAGTAAAGATAGGGGAGTAAAGGTATAGAGAGGCCCACGAAAGACCCTTCCCACTACCTACACGGTGCGTTCTTGATTTGTAAATATCCAAAGCTGGAGGACCACAGAGAACAGAATACAATGGAATTATTCCAACTAAAAGATTCATGCCTGTGCTGTGCATGGACAGCATGGACTGGGGCTGGATTTGATGCCCTAGTTCAGTATCTACCTGCCAAAAAAAAAACCTACTTTACTGGAAGGTCTCCTTTCTATACTATTATGATCCAACGCTCCCACAATGGGCACAAACTACAGGTTCAGTCTCACTGCAAACTACCAGCAAGAACCTCAACCAAACCATCAGCTGCTCAAATTCATCTGAACTTCTGGGAAACGAAACACCCACCAACTTCTGACGTTAGCACAGAAATGTTCTAACATCTCCCACCTCCAGAATAACCAGGAAAACTCCATTTTCCTCACCAGCATCTTTAGCTGATTTGCTTAGAAAACCAAGCAGGAAGGGATCTGCGGCATTTGGGAAAGGCAAAACTCCCAGAGCAATTGCTTGCTTTCCCCAAAGAGACATTTCTCAAACGCTCAGAGCTTGAATAAGTGTTTGAAAGACAGGCCCTTGATTGTTTCCCCCAGTCTCCCATAAACTGCCAGTGTAGGGATGGTAAAGCCTCTGCTTCCTCAGCTCCTGAGGAACCCACATCCAGCTCTGGAGCAACAAGGTTTGCACCCTGCGCTGTGCAATCTCTTCGGTACGTATCAACTCCTGCCACACTACAAAGGAGCATCTTCTATTGCAGCATTGAACACCAGCCTATCTATTTATTTCACACGAACACACACGTCTAAAAGTTAACAGTTCTGGGTTTTATATACCCTTTTTCCCCACACTTTTTGTCCTCTGTTGCTCAAGTGAATTTTTCCTTCCCTGTTACTTTGTTAGGTTCAGTCTCGCTCCTCTACACCACAGCATCTGTTCAAAGACTTTAATATATCCCACTAAATAGAGATGAGACAAAAACAAGAGTTTGCTTATTACCAACTGAGGAAAATACAGATACTTTTGTGCATCTTGGTAATGTCCAAATACAACACAGCTGCTGAGCGAAGGTTCAGTCAATACAATAAAGCAGATTGACCAGCGCATCTTCAAAGGACAGTGAGACCATTAAAACCCAAGAGGAACTGCACATCTAACTCCCATTTCCATCTGAAAATTGTATCCCTAAGTCACTACTGAGAGCACAACATCCTGCTTCTGCTGAGAACTCATGCAACAAATTAAAACCTGAGGCCCAGCAGCAGGGAGCCTGAACACCGTCAGATAATGAAGGACAATTAAATGGGAGGAAGAGAATGAAGTTCTACATTAATTTCTGTGTGTGTACCCGTGTCCGTGCCTCCTGTCTCAGACACCAAAGCCCTGCTCTCTCTCCAGAAGCGACCTGAACCACAAGAACATGCCCTGTCCCTGGTACCAAGCACAGAGCACAAGCATCCTCTTTACATCACCACCTCATCACACAGTATTTTAGAGCCATCTCCTCACTGACTTACAAACACAAACTGGTTTCTGAGCAGACCACTGGCTGCTCTTTTGGCAGGTAATTGTTTTCTGTCCCTTCAACTCAAAGGCAGGCTGGCACTCAAACTTCAAACTGTCCCCATGGCGAAAGGTGGATCCTTCTCTCCTGCCGTAGGCTGGGATCCCGGGATCGCCGCAGCTCCCTTGGTCAATCTCTGAAAAAGAGAAAACAGAAGTTGCATGGGGGAAGGCTCTGACACAGAGCCTGGTGCAATACCTGGCTCGTGCCTGTGCTGCATCCTGCTTGGCAGTGCTCCGGCATCACATCCCCAAGGGAGCGCCGGTTCCCTCGGCACTGTCCTCCATGGGAAGGGGGCCTGCAGCAGCACAGAACACAGCCAAGATCTCTGCTGTAGCACATGGATTTTACCAGGGAGAGGCCCTCCTAACAACCTAACTGCTTCCTCATCCTTGAATTAATCCCAGCTAAATGAAAAACACAGCTGCACAAGGAGATCCTACTCTGCATCCACTTCACAGACCTCTTGTGAAGACCACGTCTCACTAAACAAGGGGACGCAGTTGCATGTGATTGATGGACTCCCACATCTCCTGTCTCTCCCTCCCCACCTCGCTGCCGTTTCTGCCTGTGGTGCCGAAGCAGACAGCTGCCACCTTCCTGCACAGAAACACACCGTTAATCTCTCCCTGCACTTGTATTTTGACTTCAAATAAATCATGAACACAATTTTCTGTTATCTTCTGCTCTGTCCAATTTCATCTCAAAAGGGCCCCCTGCTCTGTATCACTGTGTGCTGCAAAGCTTCATTCCTTTACAGCCTCCTTAGTGCTCCCACATTATCTGCCTCACATTCATCTCATCTTCCACATTCTCTAGTTTCTATCCCCATCACCTACGATCAGCCTCACTGTCTTTTCTCCTCATTTTCAATTTCTTACACCAAATTGGAAGCTTCTTTTATGACATTTGCTTTACAAAAGAAAACCGCATAATGCAAGATTTGCATGACTCCATCGAATATTCCAATTTGATGTGAGTAACAACAAGCACCTCATTATTATTCTGACTTGAGGCAACTTAGATACAGGTGTATTTTGAACAGAAGTCACAACAAGGCACCTAGCTTCTGCTACTGCTGCGTGCATCCTGAACTAAAAAGTCACTGCCAGGTAATGAAGCATCCCCAAAATAATTTAGCATAGATTAATATTAATACTGAAGTTATCAGGAAATAGGCCTCTCTTTTTGCCTGTCAGTGAAAACAGTTGGCCAGGATTTATGTATCACAGAATCATGAAATGGTTTGGGTTGGAAGGGACAGTAAAGCACATCCAGTTCCAACCCCCTGCCACGGTGGGGATCAAAGGGTAGCGTGCATGGCTTAAACATCCATCACTGTGTCCTGGCAGAGACACAGGAAACTGATAACACTTTCTGCTACAAGCCAGCAGCCTTCAAATGCTAATTTTTGTTATTCCTCTCCTTCCCACATCCTGAAGCATAGAAATACAGGATCAGCAAGCAACGCCCATGGTGGGCTGTCCTGCAGGGTGCCCAAAACCCAGTGCCTCCAGCTCCTGCCACCACTGCAGCCTGTGATGCTGGGTATCCTGGGAACAGACTGTTGCATGTCCTGGTACCACCCTGGTTGCTGGACCTGCTCAGAAGCTAACACATGTCATTTCCCAGCCCACCCTGTAGCCGGCACTGATGGAGCCATGGGGAGCAGAAGGCTATACCCCCACATTCGGAGGCTCAAAACTCTTGAGCAGACACTCACCACATTTCTGCTGCACTTGACACCAGGGAGGGAGCCCTGAAGCCTGTGGGAGTTTTGCCATCAGGTTCAGCAAGGCTAAGCCTGCATCAGTGGCCATGGAAACTCCAGCCAGGGGCTGCAGACCAACAGGCACTGCAGGAGCCAAAGGAAGCCACAAGTGTTTGGAGAATTCATTGCTTTTGTGAAATGAGGACATGCTCAGGCTACCAGACACTGAGACAACCAACACACAGCCATCAGGGAAAATCAGCCCCTTCGACCCTCTGCTGAGAAAGAATAAAGGTGGCATAGATGCTCTCAAGGTACTGATTGGATGGTGTCCTCCCTCCCCAGGCTCCCCTCTTGCTTGTGGAGTCCTTTTCTGCCACTGTACATGAACCCAGCTGGAGCATCTCTACAGAGTGAATCACAGGTTTAAGAATGGGAGAGAAATAAGAACGAGAGCTCACATTCTCCACTGTGCACATGACCCCCGTGTCAGCAGCAGGCAAACAAAGGCAGCGGGATTGATTCCACCCCCGAGGTCAGAAACTGGCATTTCTGTCCTGAGAAAATCCCCTGGCTCCCGCGTTTCTTTTCATACGTAGGAAAACGCACGAAATACTGAGCAGGGCAGAAATCCCCAAAATGAATGATTCAGAAACATCAACCCAAGCTCCTTCAATGAGACTGAAACATTCCTCCTGACGAATGTTTAAAGCAGAATCGCTTCCACATTAGAATAATAAAAGGCAAGACTAAACAAGAACACCTAAATCAAGTATTTTGACATTACTAAAATGAAACGAGTTGACACGAGTCTCTCCAAACTCCTCCATCAAATATTATATCATGCAGCTCGGATTCTCACAAACCGCATTTTCTAACGGAAGGTGTTTCACCAGAAATCTTTCATCAGCTATTTATGCTATTTGTCTTCTGGTGGTGGGCGGCAAACTGGGTCCCTTTGCTCAGTGCAGAGGCAGCAGCCCACGCTTCCAGTGTGAGTAATGAGAGCGAGAACCTCCCATACACATCTGCACAGGAGCGCTGCAGGCACCTCACATTTAGGCCACCCATCTCCTGGGGTTTGGTGGGAATTTCCATTCCTGCCTGACTCAGTTCTGGAGCAAAATGAGAGGGTTGGAGCTGCAAGCAAGCACTGCCCCAGAAACACTTCACTTTCCAGATGTGGGATTTGTGGGCACTCAGGGACCATACATGAGGAAACCACCAAATGTTACCCCCAGCCAGAAAGGACCCTCAAGAAAATGCTTAACCTCACACACGTTATTTCACACATATGTTCATTTTGCTGAAACTACTGACAGCTAATAGTGTTAGGTACGGATCCGAAGGAATCAGGACCAGGGTGTTTCTGCTGCCTTGCTCTTTTTGGTGATTCCAACAGCGAGGAAAAAAGGACCTAAAGAGGAAATCCTCTAAGGAGGATGAGGGGATAAGCTCAGAAGGAAAGGCCCTTTCTGCTTATCTTTGCCACATCCCCAGGTATACTGAAAGGTACCCCTGCTCACAGCAGGGGGCTGGACTAGATGATCTTTGAAGGCCCCTTCCAAACCAAACCATTCTACGATCTAAAACCCTTGTGCAGGGTAAATGCACCAACTGAATCCAGCAGGCTCATTAAAACTCCACGGCATAACATCAAATCACTCCTGCTGAGGTTTGCAGGAGATTTAAACACAAGGAATGTGACCCTGGGAGCAGTTCGAGTCAACCCATCATAAGCTAAAAGCCTTTGTGCCTGTTGGTTCAGCAGTATTTCAGTGCTCGCGTTTTATGACATGAGTCAATACATTTAATGGAAAAGCAGAGGTGGAAAGACATAAACACTTAAGAAGTTTTCTGACAGAATCCCACCATCAACAATATTGGGGGGTTTGGTAATGCAGAACCTAATAAAACACAGTATTAACTACAGGTAATCAATGAAAGCTGCCTGGGCTTCTTGGTGAAAGCTGGGAGCACTTCACTAGGCAAAACCAAGTCAGCGCTGCATGCCAGGGAGCACAGCTGACCTGGGGACTTTGGAAGAGCCATTTTCATGGCTATGGAAGGCATCAGCTCCAAGGGGAAGGAGCCAGCTGATTAAAGGAAAGAAGGGAGAAGATGAGGCCCCAGGAGGCTGCGCACCCTCTCACAAGTCAAGCACGGAACTGCAGCATCAATCAGGTTACTGCAGTTGCGAGAAAGAAAAGGCTTTTCTAGCAAAGTGGAGCTTAATACAAATTCCTTCTGACAAGCACAGGAAGTCCCAAGCCATTGTTCACCATTATGAGGGAACGTCTGTTTAAAAGGATGAAAGTGGCTGCAGTTCAGACATGGCAGATTTAGAAGTAATCTTCATGAACATTAATGAGCCAGATCCTCAGCTGGTAAAGACTGACATGGCTTAATTGAAAATCAATGCTGTCACACTGAGTGTTTCTTTCAAACACAGCCCATCTTGCAGCGCAGACCTGGATAAATCTGACACCAGATACCCTGTCCTTTGTGTCCTCTTCCTTTCCCTTTACTCCCAAGTGAAGCAAAAGGACCTGGCTGGCTCCCCCTTCTTGGGTACCCTCCATTAAAAATGTGATGGCATACCGCCCTCCTCCGCATGGTCCTTCCAACAGGTCCTTGAGTCTGTGCATCAATGAATCTCTTGGGCATAACCGCTTCAGCCCCAGCAACAGGCTTTATGTTTGCACTACACTTCAAATGGACATTAAAACTCACATGTTTTAGGATAGATGGCTATTTAAACATACACTATAAGCAATACTCTGCCCTTGTACTAGGTAGATTTTGGTCTTGACTTTATATAGCACCATTAGCAGTAATTTTCCTCTCGCAATTAGGAAGAAGCGTGGCCATAAAACTGATGCTGAAACTTGTTAGTAAGTTGTATATAATTTCATAATGTATTTGGCAAGTGCTAATTGCCTCTTACTTAAATGTCTCTTGCTTTGTAACTCCAAGCATTTGCAAAAACTAAGACAGTTTTATGGCCTGGCTGATGAGAGGTTTGCTTAACCTCAGGATAGCGCCAGCATGGGCCTCAGGCACAGAGTGTTTCTTTGTTCATGCACAAATCCGTTCTTCAAGGTCAGTGAGGTGCAGTACAAAAAACCATGAAGATGGCCAGAAAAAGAGAAGAGATTTGAACGACAGGCAAAGAGCAGCCTCTACTCCTAATACATGCAGAGGACAGATGCTCCCCAGAGAAATGTCCCTCCTGTAAGGCTCATCAGGGCCCAGCAGAGCCAGAACACTCCCTTTCTTCCCTTCTCTAGGAGGTTATGGGCATTAGAGTACAGCTAAACAGGCAGCAGCGACGTGGGTAAAGTAGGGAAGGGAGAAGCACATTTGACATTGGCATCTCCATACAAGAGGACTCCAAAGCATGAATGATAATGGTGATACCCAAACCGACTGGTGAGGTCAGGGGGAGCAAGAGCAGCTCAGCCTTGCTATAGATCAAGTACCAATAACATCAGGGCAAGCCAGAGGAGGGAAAAGTCACGCTCTTCATAGATCCAGAGTTCACAGAAGATGAACAACAGTGTAAGGAAGTCCCTAAATCATGTGCTTTGCATCTTTATGTACTACAGTATAGGGTAAACTGAAGATTTACCAGCAGACTGAATGAATATGCCCACACTGACTTTGGTATGAGACTAACAAAGCAGACAGGATCTCAAAGCAGAGCTGGAGAGCGCTTCCACCCATCACAGCAGGGCTGGGTGCAGCAGCACATGCTGCCAAGCTGCAGCAATCACCCACAGACAGACGTGGCAGGAGACAGACAGCACAGCACTGCAGACAGCAAAGCTTTCACGCTGGAGCACTCACAGCCACTGAGACTGATAGTACCATTATGATGTTCCCCAGACAGTCTGGCTGGATTCGCCTCTCCTTTTCAATGCCATTATCTCTTATCTACCCCCCCCCATGCCTTTTTTGCTGACCTGGTCCTGCCATCCTTCAAATACTCCAGCATCATGAGCCAGTCCCCCCTCCAAGGTACTGCTCAGCCTGACTGGACAGGCTGGCATTTAGTCCAGTTTGGTTTTCTGGAGGTCAGGTCCTTTCAAACTCCTAACTTAGCATCCATCAGCAGCACTATGATGGGCAGGTCCTGGCGTGAACACAGCTGATACTTCCCTGAAACATGGTACATCCCAGAGAAACAGTTTTAGGAATGAATGAACACTAATGTGAATTTAGGACTCTTGAAAGGAGCAGATTTAAACGTTACTGCTGATGTCAGTGGAAGCTGCTGGTACTCAGATGTTTCAGAGCAGCCCTCATGTCTGGGTGAAGGTTCGCACGCTGACTTTCAGGCATCAGAGCCAGAAGAGTAAGCCACCCTTGGTGCTCACCCCAAATGTGGAGACACGAGATGGACATATCTGGAAAAATCCAGAAACCCAAAGTGGGAACCTAAGAAAAGCTTCAGCCTGCATCCCCAGGCACTGATGTGAGTTAGAAGGAATACTTCTCCATCCCACTTTCTCTACCTTTGCGAATACCTATGACAGCAGTAAAAGCAGAGGCTCACGACACGCTTCAGCATTCACATCCTAAAGCACTTCATGAATTTCTTTTGAAAACTCCCAGCAGTAACTTCTATTTCATTTGTACTGCTCCAGACTTGGCAAAGTGTAAAGCAGTCGATACCACCCAGTTCCTGGAACCACCCTTACTTGATCTATTTTCTCTCGCAGACACAGTCTGTTGCCATCAGCTGAAATTCGCCACTTCTTTTCCAACAAAGCAGATGAAATGGCAACGAAACATTACCCACCCGGCCTGCTTCCATGGAAAAGGAATCAGGAAAGCTGTTCTTACTGGAACAAAGTTTCACTTTTAAGGAAAAAAAGTCTGCAGAGCTTCAATATATTTAAAGAAGCATCTTTCTTTTCTCCTCAACAGCTGTACTCATCTCATCCCCGCTCCTTCTAAACCAGGTGAATTCTGAGGTACAGGCTTGGATTTACCTTCATACGTTGCTTTGAATCCCAGCAAGTTGCTGACACTGTCTGTCTGGAAGAGGAGCCACATCTGGTGGTGCGTGCTGACGATGAGATCAGGCACTGTGGTGCCTGTCAAGCTGCAAAGATAAATACGAACAAGTAAACAGTCTGTCTGTGTCCCCAAAGCTATTTTCCCACCAAAATAAAGGCCACAAATACCTCTGGAGGAGCAGAAAGCAAGAGCAATGCCAACACAATTAATAACAACCCCAAAACACAACACTGTCCAAAAACCTGATAGATCTTCATGACTGATGAGCCTCTCAGTATGTTTCTGCATGCTACCTAAACAGTCCTCCACCACAGCTGAGAGCCTGTGAGTTATCTTCATCATCACTGCAATAATTTCATACCATTATTACAATATATTATCCAGCAGCAACAGCAGCCATTTCCTTGTGCTGAAACCAAACATAAGCAAACAAACAGAGCTCCCAGAACCCGGTGACTGAATCCTCTTACCGGCCTTCATTTCTAGTATTACAAACATTGGCTTTCAGCACATCCTCTGTCACCTTTCTAACCTGACACAGGAGTTTCCACAAGGCTTCCCAGAAGACAAGGCACAGCCTCAAATCTGCTGAATGCCCTGGGAGCCCTTGAGAAGTGCCACTAATCCAGGCAGTAGCAGTAGGGGATGATGGGGACTAGCTCTCCTACTCCTAGGAGAGCTGAAGGGATCTTGAGTAATACCACCAATATACCCGTACTAATGAGCCACACGTGGCTCATTCAGCCTTCAGGATTAATCACCTCATTGTGGTTCAACAGAGCTTTATCCCCATCCATAGCAGCACAGGTGGAGGCTGAGCACAGCTCCTTCCCTTCCCTCCGCTTCCCAAACCACAGCAGCGGAGGGTGGGAAGGGATCCTTGCTGCAGGACTGCGAGTGTTGCACTGCCTGTCTCGGTGGCAGTGTTTAGTGCTGTTATTACACTGTTTCTAAGGCATCACATGTGGTGAATCCATAAATTCCCTTAAGCATAGCTCCTGCGAGTGGGGAGGTGGGTTTGCCTGTTGTCACATCCCCATACATATACATGAATACTGTGCCTTCTGCCTGGCACTGCTCTCAGGTACAACAGCAGCACCTGAAAGACTCTGGATGAAACCAATCCCCGAGCTCTGAAGGCAGAATTACTGCAGCCTGGTACTGCAGGGGCAGAAACCCAGCAGCTGTGTGTCGATAGCATCCTGTGAACAAATGCAACTTGCAACCTCCAGGCGTAATTGGTGCAATTCCCGGTTTCCTGCGTAATCAGAGCTGGTTTGGCTGCTCTGCCAATTGCCATTTGTTTAGGGTGAAGTCAACTGACTGCAAGGCTTGCGCTGCTTACTGCCCGCTTGACATTCCTAATGCTGGCTACCTGCTGGGCTCTTCCCAACAGCCTTGCTACCTAAAGTAAATGGGCCCAACCTTGCCATGCACTTAACTCCCCTCCCCATCCCAGAGACTTCCACCAGTCGCATAACCACTGGGGACCACTGCAGCCCTGAAACAGCCACTGCTCAAGCTCTGCCCATGGAATCTGGAGCGTGTTTTGGCCTGAAATCACACTCGTATCTCCCAAACCCATCAAAGCTCTCCCATCTCTGCTCCCACCTTCACTCTGTTATGGTTTTGATCTGCATCAGAAATATTATTGATCCCAAGGTGCAGGTAAATTAAGAAATAACCTTGTTTTAATGACTGTTTCGCACCCAGGGAGCTGGATAGAGAGTGCAGAAGTGGTGCTATTGTTGATTCTTATCAAGTCATTTAAGCAGCAGCCAGGCAGGAATGAGGAATATAACCAAGAGAAAAACCTTCGGAGGTTTGTTCATACTTTCCCATTCCACTTTAACAAGCTGAATGATTGATTTGGGTGCTTGTTACTTTCAGGAATAAAACCCTCTCTGCAAGTCAGAAAGCTCAGCCTAACAATCTGTTATGTTCCCTGAGATGCATTTTACAGGGATGAGAGTGAGACTGGAAACAAATGGTCCTTCATACTTCAGTTTGGGATAATGTCAGCTGCTATGCAAGTGGATTCAAGTGTATTTCTTGATTTGAAAGGCTGCAGGACCGAGCTCCTCTTGACTAGCCAAGAATAAATGAAGAGTAGTAAGAAAATTGGAACTCCTATCTTTGACAGCATGCTGAGTTCTCCAAAAACCCAACTTGTATCCAACGGATATATCTGATACATGGAATTACAGCAGCTAAGGGGGCAGCAAATGCTGAGAAAAGTTGTCCATGCTCTTTCAATGACATTCACTGCAAACGGAGTATTTCTGTGGTCTTCACACCTCTCCCACACATCACAGAATCCCAGCCTGGTTTGGGTTGGAAGGGACCTTAAAGCTCCTCCAGCTCCAACCCCTGCCACGGGCAGGG